>CAODLS010565258.1:0-11376 GCA_948243855.1 Flueggea neowawraea | reverse complement strand
GGTTACTGCAATCGACTCCCTTGAACTGCCAGGAGTTGCTCTGTTGTCGTGGGCCTTCCAATTATGGGACTAGTGGGCCTGATATTTGAAGGGTTTTGAGGGATGCAGTTTGAGTTGAAAGGCTCTGTGGGGATTAGATGGAGTGGGATGGGATCACAAGACGCCTTGCTGTTGCTGGGTCCTCAATTGGGCCCTTTCTTTCTCAAAAGCCTCAACCGAACACTAGCGCCGGAAATTGGAATTCAAAAAATGCGTTTCCTAATTCAAGGTATGGCAAAGAAAGAAGGTGCAAAAGAGACACAAGAACAGGGATAGTGAAAAAGACAAACATAGATTCCCTACCAAAAGAGCAGCAACGGTAGTTTCAATTTGTATAACCGAGCATAGGATTTTTCAAAAAGCAAATACAGGATAAATTTGGGTTGATGTCGCACCCATTTGACCAATTGAGAATGAGATAAGGAGACATGCGTTTTTGCGGTTGTTAATTAGTATCAGTGGCTGATGCGCTCTGTCGTCTATCCTCCATCTCCCCATCCATCTCTTTCTGCTCTAGGCCTCTCTGCTTATGCCCAGCTAAGTGAAAGAAAAGGTTTCTTTGTTTTCTCAACACTCCCTTTTTGTGGGATTACATTTTCTGATTAGTCCCTCCTACAGGCAATATGGACCATGCATCTTCTTCAACTCTCTCTTTCTCTCTCTGTCTGAACTGAAGAATCGAATCTTTCAGGACGGAGGGCCTCACCTCCAGAGTCCTTACAACTGAAAGTGTGTGTCGCATCATGATCATGGCAACATATTAAGCTTTGTGTTTCGAGCTTCACTTTACTGCCTTTCTCAACTCTTTCTTCACCTGGACTCTTGAATCCAACCCACGGTCAAATGTGCCTCTCCCATTTTACTAAATAGAAAAGTCTCTTTTACATACTAATTTTGGATTTTACCTACAACAATCAAAGTTTTAGTTTGATGGCGAATCTTTATTTCTTCTTTCTTGGCCTCTACTTTATTGATTGATTCTCTTTCCTCTCGCAAGTCTGAGAAAGGCTGCTCATTCTAATATTAAATCCTGCTCAAGCATATTCTGTTTATGAATGGAACACAAAATCAAAGTAAAGGCATGGGCCCTAATTATTTAATTTGCGTAGGAGCTAAGCAAAATTACAGTAGCCTACTCAATAAGCTGCAGCAAGTGCAATAGCGTATATTAAATTAATTATGTAAATTATCATCCCTGATGAATCCGTAAAACAGAGAGTAAATTTAATATACGCTCCCCCCCCCCAATTGGATTGAAGTTTGCTTGATTCGTATTTTAGGCCAGTAATATTTATTTTCAGACTCTCATGTGAAGGGAGATTTTCAATCAGGAAACCAAAAGCGTTATTGAGAATTTAGACTTGGACACATCGAGGATTGAAAATTTGGGAGCCTATGGATCATGCTAATCATGCTGCCGGAAAGCCTAATTAACTATTGTCGCAACCAATTTTTTCCACATTATTGTTCACCAAGAAAACCTCAAAATGATAAATTACATACATGTGTGCGGTTTTAACAATAGAACATAATTTAAGTAATTTTGAAATTAATGCCTAAGTAAACGAAAGATGTTATATGACTTTTAATTGTTGAAACAAAATGATTGTCCTCTAAGAAACTCAATTAGAATATCGATTAAGCTTAATTAGAAGTATGGCAAATTGGGAATGAAATTGGATAATCACCGACTTCTCTCGATTCTTTCGGTAGTCAATCAAAGGCTTTATCTCGAGGCAGATGATGATGAACATTTAATTCAACAATGTCATCATGTATATAAGAATTATCAGTTGACCAAAACAAATCCACCTCAAACAACGGCGAACCTGTGAAATTCCAACCCGGAATTAGGATAGCTAATCCTTACAATTGATTTCGTCAAATCAAACCCAGTTTTGGCGGTGAATAGTCCTACATCGTATAAATGGCGTTGACATATCGTGGTTATCCGCTATTCACCTACTCTTGATTTATTCTATAAGAATAATAGTTGGTGTTCCCATTTGTTTTAAATCAACACACAATACGAATAAACTTAGCAGAAACAGATTCGTAGAGTGGCCATTTGTAACAACAAAGTTTGTATTTTTTTCTTCAAAGTATATGCAGAACAGAATTATTCCAGCGAAAAAAAACCCATAGATCACAATGACAATATTTAACAGATAATACAAATATAAACTTGTAGACGAAATCAATTTCCAAGCAGGAGGTAGTATGTGTGCACGAGCACGGCAATATTCTAAACTAATTTGATTAAAGAAAGAAAGATGAACAAAGAGGGAACAATAAATGGAACCTGAGAAGTAAAGAAGCTACACGTCGCAATCATTACCAAAATATGATTCCTTGGTTTCTCCTATTTTGACCTTGCTGCTGGCACCTTCCATGGGACTCATCTCAGCTACTTCAATGGCGCCAGCAAACGAGCCACAAAAAAAAAGACTAATTAATTAATTAACAGTAGAAGAACACAAAGTGGTGGAACAATAATTACGTGCATTCTTATGATAACCCATTTGTCGCGCATTTCATGATCATTCCACCGAAAACCTTTCAAAACTAAGCATAGATGACGACTTTTTTATTGAGAAAAAGAAAAGAAGAAAAAAAAAGAAAAGGTGAAGAAGAAGAAAAATTCAAGGGGAGCCACTTTCAGATCTATCGAAGCGAAGAAGTTGTCCACTGCATTTTGGGCAATCTACGACCTGTTTAGGGATCATGATGTACATGAGGCAGCTCTTGCAACCAGCCACCACCAACACTTGGTTGCTGTTGTTGATGCCGTTTTCTTTCTCTAACCCTCCCGGCCGGTAGTATTGGTCTCTTGAGGAAGAAGCCTGAGATGAACCTGACGATGACTCCCCGCTGTCATATGAACTATCATCTTCTGAGTAGTTACCTCCATTATAATCTTGCGTGATTCTTGGGCCTTCTTTGGCCTTCATCCCGTTCCTCCAGTTTATGTAGTAAATCTCCCCTGTCTGCAAATTAATTCACCATCATTAATTCAACTAAAGAAAATGGTTCTTTAATTCACATCCATCTTTTATTAGTCTTTCACATGGAGGCTAGGAATTGAAATATTTAAAATGTCTTAATTTACAGATGATCAAAGAATGTACGTATAAGTTCTCTTTTTCTTCAAGAATGCGTCGAACTGAAAGAGGTAAAAATGAAGAATTATGTATGGTAACAAAATATGCTTTGTTGGTTCATTAACAAACTAAACTGTAACATCTTGTTGAAAGGAACCTAGTTTATTATGTAAAAACCTTTCACCTAAAAGAACAAATCTTTATCTTTATTTCCCAAAAGCATAAAAAAATCAAGCTTTTCTGCAGTTGAACATGAAAAATGCATTCTTTTTTCTTACTTCCTTATAGAAATGACACAAAATAGAGACTGAAACATAAGGATAAAGCGAATAATCCTTTTTAGGGTTTTCGATTGGGCAACCCTAATCTTCGTCTAAAGTAAAGAGAAAAGGAATGGAAAGCATTAAATACTAGATAGCGAAAGAATGGCAGAAAACAACGACATCATTGAATGTTCAAAGATCAAAACCAAAGAAAGAGCAGCAAAAGCTAAGAGATCTGCATTTATTGCATCTGTGAGACACCGAAAAGGACACAAAATCTAAAAGACAAAGAATCTGTCTCTCAAGTACTTACATACCTTTAAATCCAGGCATTGTTCCCAATGGTAAGGGAGAGACACATGGGAGTTTAACTCCAAGGTCTCGTCGGAGCTGCTGTGACGATGGTTTCGCTCCGGCGCTGCATCTGTATCATCCGAGCTGGATGACCTCTCCCCTAAAACGCCACCGTTTTGGTGGTGATGTTGTTGTTGCTGGTGATTTAGCGAACAATTTTGAAGAGACCTCTCAAGAGATGCAGTGATTGTTGCCATGTTTGGTGCTGTCATTACTGCTTCTTTGCCTCCTCCTTCTGCTTCTTTATAAGAAAAGAAAAAAACCAAAAAATGGTTTTGCTTTTGTTTTGGTTCAACAAAACAGATATATATGTACAACAGAAATGGGGATATAAAGATAGAAAGAGATGGAGAGAGAATAAAAATGAGGCTCAGTGGGTGGGTACAAAATACTTTAAAATTCTCACGCTTTTGTCAGCGCGCGTGGGGGATGCTTCAACTAAAACCCTAGCGGTGGGCCCACTGCTTTCAGGAGGAAATTTTATAATACTCTCTCCCTCCTAAAATTTGAGTGCACAGCAGCAACATCATGGTTGGCGTCGTTGAGCTGGCTACCAACCATACGCTCAGTGGAAGCGCGTGGTTGGAAATATTCTCCTGCTGGAGTTGTCTTTGGTTGCCAAGTCATGAGATGAGTGAGGCAATTTTCATTTTATTTTTCTTGCAATTTTATGAGTTGATTTTAGCAGCAGCAACAAAAAAAATCCGGTTAAAACCCAAAAAGAATGCCCCAAAGTTTGTTTTTTCAATAATGGTGCTCACTTAATCAGTGGCAGGCGCATGTGAAGACAAATAGGTGCTCGAGCCCCTGCTCTTGCCGGAGGACCTTTATGGGAGCCCCCCTCCGGAGAGAATCGGGCCCCTGCTGCATGGGTTTAGGGTTTTGAAGACTTGAAGAGAAGAGGCATGGAGATGGAGGAGTTACAGGGACGGTGGTGGAAGACGACACTTCTTTTTTTTTTTTAAACTACAGGATGAAACAACGTCATTTTGCCATGTAGCTACGTCGTTTCGCCCTGTGGTTATAAAAAAATAAGTCAGTGGGGTCAAACGACGTCGTTCTGCCCTGACCTCTTAAATCCTTTTGTTCCTTCTCCAATTTCACGACTCCACAGTCTCCACTCTCCTCCTCTCCTCAAATATCTCTCTCTCCTCACGCCATCCGCCACCGCTCTTCATCCTCCAAGCCCGCCGACGACACGCGCTCCTCTCAGCCCAGCCTAGGTAAGTCGTCCTCCTCCATCTCATTTTCTCTCTATTTTTCTTTAAATTTCAGTTTTGATTTTAGTTAGGGTTAGTTTTAGGATGAAATTGATGATCAAATTGTTATTTAAATTAGGTATTTAGGATGCAATTGTTGAATGATTGTTGATTGAGTGATGGAATTAATTTTTTTAGTAGATTTAATTGCTAGGTCAATTGATTTGAGTTGGAATTAATTTTATTCTAATTTTGTCAATTGTTTGTTATCTAATCTATGGAGAAATTTTTAATCAAAAGACCGAGGAGTAGTACTGAATCTTCAAGAGCTCCCATTGTCTCAGTCACTTCAGATGCAAATGAACAAATGAAAAATAATGAGTTGGATGTTAATCTCGAATCGGATGATTAAAACATTTATTCTAATATTTCATTAAATTTAATGTAATTTTTCTATATATATACATATCGTTTTTTTCCGTACAAATTTTATCGCAAGATTCTGGTTGAGCAGATTCGGCCCTCGCTCATCTAGAATCTTGCGTCCGCCACTGAACGTACTTGTTGTGCTATGTGTTATAATTGTCACATTCACAAGCATTTAACATTTGGAAAAGTTGAATAACAATATAGATCAAGAATATTCCATTAATTGGATGTGGTGTATATAAGGAGGCCGAAGTAGCCCTTTATTATAAAAGAGAAAATCACAAAGTTGAACCATACATAACAATACATTTTTTTTTAAGTAGAATCCAATAATTGCCTATTGACAAATTGAAGATACCATATAACTAACACAACCACTTTTTTATAATTCGTATTGTTAATTTTTTTTTACCTAGATCCACAAACTTTAGGAAAAACTAAGAAAAATCAAATATAAGAAATATATTGCAAACAAGACGGCCACAGCTATAAATTAGACAACATCCCTTAAATAAATTAAATCTAATTAATGTAAGTATACTTCGGAACAGAACATGACTTTATATGGTGTATAATGTTTTACTTAAAAAAAAGTGTATGATGTCGGGGAGAGGGAGTTGAAAGCGAAAGTTTTAAAAGTGATTTTGTAATGATAGCAAATAGCGAGATCAAAATAAACAAGGAACGAAGAGAATAGTAGAATGGGACGAAGAGAAACGGACGAGCATGCGAATGAGAGACGCCGACAGGCCGAATGTATTGGGGTAGCATGGCATACAACAACACTAGTTACTACTTACTAGTTAGTATAATGTAGTGTGTGGGTAGTTTAAAGTTGAAAACGAAAATGTGGTTTGCAAAATGGGTCCATCCTGTGAGTGGCATAGTACATCAACTGGACTTTTCCCGTTGTGGAATCTCTTCTGAAACTCTTGTCAGTTCTGACACCATTCCCTCCCCCCGACCCTGCTCTCCATCTGCACCAATATTCCCTTCTCCTCGGCCTTTACCAGCTGGACGTCCTTCCCACACATTTACAGTTTTCTCGAGAAAAAAAAAACAATGTGTCACCCATCATTTCAACTTCAAATTTTTAATCAAATAAAGGGTGTTTAGTGGTTTAATTAATGAAAGAAGGGAGGGGATGTAGCCATGTAGGAGGAGGTGGGATTCCCGATTTCATTCTTTGTGTGCACAGTAGGCGACGGAAGGAAGGGAACATACCTTGGTGGCCTCAGCGTGCTCCTCGCTATTCCCACACACTACCTTTTAATTGTTTTGGTTACATTTTACTAGATGACTTCTTGCACGGCGTCTTTGTTTCTCGGCCTTATTCTCATTACTTCCACCACTTCTCCCTATTAACATTAAACATTCCGTATTATTATACCATGTCTAATTAATTAAACACCAATTCCAAGACTTGTCACATGCAGCACCCACATTATGAATCGATAACGTTGCAGTCTTACAGGACCAGAGGAGTAGAAGAGGGGACCGGGGGGTGGGGGGATGTGCTTGAGTGGGGCAGAGGTGGGGGATATAAGGTTCCTACGCCGACGGTGGTGGCAGCCACCCACCCTCGCCCCCACTTGCCTTGGTCCCTGACCACCCACATCCCTTGGCATTGCATTATGAAATGTTTGCTCTAAATTAAGTAAAGGCAACTTACAAAAACACTTCCGTTTAAACAATTAATTACAAATAAATTACTCATTTATGCCATTTTTCTTATATTTTTTTATGAAAATTCATTTTTTAATATTTTTTAGTTTTAGTCATTGTATTTTATTATTTTTTCATTTTATTCTTTTTTTTAGATTACTCTATTTTTTAGTATCAACCTAAAATCAACTCAACAATTTTTTTAAAAAACCTTAAAATCAACCTAATATCAACTTTGCATAATTTTTTTTTTAAATCAACAAAAAGTCAACTCTACAAAAAAAATTTAAAACCTTAAAATCAACCTAATATCAACTCTATATAAACTTTTTTAAAATCAACCTAAAATCAACTCTAAAATATTTTTAAAAACCTTAAAAGTCAACCTTTTATCAATTCTATATGAACTCCATATAAATTTTTTAGAAACCTAAAAACAACATAAAATCACCCTTAAAATCAACTCAACAAAAAAAATTAAAACCTTAAAATCAACTCCACATAAACTTTACATAATTTTTTTAAATTCAACCTAAAATCAACTTTGCATAAACTTTTTTAAAACCAAAAATCAACCTAAAATCAACGTAAAAAACAACTCAACAATTTTTTTAAAAAACCTTAAAATCAACCTAATATCAACTCCACATAAACTCTACATAATTTTTTTTAAATCAACCTAAAATCGACTTTACATAAACTTTTTTGAAACCTAAAAACAAGCTAAAAATAAATTTTAAAATAATAGTATGAAAATTAATAATTATGTTAACAATTTTTAACATTTTTTTAAAATTTTACTAACATTTATAATTAATTGTTAAAATAATATAACAAAAATAAAAAAAATAACAGCTAGCTGCTTGTGGCGATCAGATTTGGTCAATGCTTTTAGGCGACCAAATATGTAAAAAATGGTCGCCGCTCATTCGCAATCAGCAATTGACGAGGAAGGCAGTTCAACGCGACGTCGGAGAAGACAAATTGACGTGATGTGAGAAGACAAACGTGACCCAAGGAAAGCAGATCGACACTGGATAAGACAAATCGACGAGGTGGATAGAGGAGGTCACGAAAAAGAGAAAGAGGGACATAACAAGAGGAGCGCGACGAGCGAAGAGAGAAGGCAAATGACGGAGGAAGAAAAGAGACAGAGGCGCGAAGGAAGACAGGAAGCGGACAGAGGAAGCAATCAAGGGAGGGAAGAGATGGACGATAGAGAAAGAAGTAAAGAGAGGAAAAGAGAGAAGAGGCAGAGATGGTAGAGATGGAGGGAGAGGGGACGAAGATGGCAGAGACCAGGGAGAGGAGGGCGAGAGGGAGATAAAGAGGGGAAGAGAGAGGAGAGGAGAGAGAAAATAGAGGAAAAAAACTTGAAGACTAAATAAAACTTTAGTTAGTTTGGACCAAGAATAATTGTCGTACAAATTGTATATTAAGGATTCAAAATTAAGAAAAAATGTCTCACAAAATAAAAATGTAAGAAAAGTTGAACAAAAGAGTCTACAGTGTAACTATCTCATTAAGTAAATTATCTAGTCACACCCTTTGTAGCGGACTTGGGCTTCCCATGGAACATTGGGCCTGCAATTGATTATTATCTGGGCTTTGGCCCATTTCTTAATCTCCACATAACAAAAGTCAATTAAAAGTCTAGACAAAGCTAGAAGCCTCCGGAATTTAAAACTTCAAATGCTCAAGTCAAGAAGGCGTATTATTCTAGAATAAGTCACAGGGTCCGAAGCTTATACGTGGCTTCTGATGAGGCCCAAAGCCACAGCTTCCTGGGTGTTGCTTCCAAAGTCGCTGCAATTGGAATGGTCAATTTACATCTCAGACGACCAACACCAATAATCCCATTCTCATCTTCTTCATTTCCATCTCTGTCTGATTCCAACAAATCAATTTACGATCTGATCGGGTCTTCCCTTTGTGTCGGTGATCGATTTGAGAAGAAGAGAAAATGGGGCAGAAGGATGAACCGGTGGTAGGTGTGCCGTATTACGTGGGGCAGAACCCGTACCAGGCGGGAGCGATCCCTCCAAACGCCGTATTCGGTGATCCGAAGGGAATCCCTCTCCAGCAGACCATGTTCCGCGACACCCCTGCTCCTTTTAACTGCGTCTTCTGCGGCAGTGCCGGTCTCACTCTCGTTCGGTAATTTCTCCTCTTTCTTCATGTTTTTTATTTCAATTCACTGCTTCAACGATTGAAAAAAGAAATTGGTAATTTGAATGATTATCGATGTTGGTGAACGCATAATATGTATGTTTGGAATCACAGATCGAAACCAAGTTTAGCAGCGGTTGTTGGATGCATGATGCCATTTATGCTGGGGTTTTGCTTTCTTTGCCCCTCAATGGACTGCCTCTGGCATAAGTATCACTACTGCCCTTCCTGCAATCAAAAGGTGCTCATTTTTCAAAACCTTTGCACGGAATTGCTAATATTGTAAATTGAGTCTTACATGAGCCGTTTTTTATGCAGGTTGCGGACTTCGAGAAATCGGATCCCTGCTTGGTGGTGGATCCTCCACAGTGGACTCAAGAGAGTTTTGCATTACCTGCTTAATGTTTGTTCATTTGTCTATCTACACCCAAACTGTGATTGTTGCAGACTCTGTTTCGATTCTCTCTTCTGTACAAAAATTGATGCCACTTGCATTCTCAAACTGGTACACATGTATGAATAGAGTTTATGTGGAATATATATTTTGTTGTTGAGTGCTTGTTTATCTGCCGTGATATTGTTTGGTTGGGAGTCTCTCAAATTCAGAGTCTTGATACCGCATAACGAATCATTGTTCATCATATAGTTTATGAGGTACATGTGGCTTTATGCTTTTGGATTATGGTGATTAATCAAGAGCATTCTATCATGATTTGACATGCAGTCGCTTGGAGGTAATTGATTGTTATCCACAATATCCAATTGCTATAGGAATCATGCAATCATATTGCTCAACATTTCTGATTTACTCATGCTTCCATGATTAACTAATTATTATAGTAACTATCGCTGATTCGAAGCTGGTACTACTCAAAAAACCCTGTCAAATATTTTTCCATCATATAATTTAAGTTGTTTTTTTTTTCTCTTTAGAAAGAAAGACCACACCCTCCTACATTAAACCAGTTAGGCTGGCTCAAATTTAAGGCCTTGTTTGGTATGGGGTAAGTTAAGAGGGGGAATTGAGTTACTGAGGAAGACACTTCTCATTTCATGTTTGGTTTCCATTACCTGAGTTGGATGGGAAAGGCTTCCCGTCCGTACGGGACGAGAAAGCCACAGGGGGAAGGAGAGACTTTTCTTCCCGAGTGAGCAAATGACCCTCCCATCCTCTCTTCCATCTATTTCATTTTCGCTCTAATTGTGAGAACTTCTTCCCGCCCAGGTACACTCGACCTCTCCCTCAATCCCCAAAACCTCTCTAACCTGACGCTCAATCCCTCTTGCACGCTCAATCTTCTCTCTTTTCTTCCTGCACTCTCTTTGTCATCATCGACTGCCGTCCGCTGTGGGATAGTCGACTCTCTCTCTGTCCAATCGCTCTCACAGTCATAGCCACTCTCGCTCAACCTCTCAGTCACTGTCCAGTAACTCTCGATTGCGCCGTGTCTCTTTCTCTTTCTCGACGAAATTAGGTAAAAAAAACCTGGGCTTTTTTCTTTTTCCTTTTTCAATTTGTTTTCCGTAATTTTAGTTAATTAGAACTGATATGAATTGTCTGCTAATTAAGCCTTAGAGTATATGCATTGATTTGATTCATGGAATTTGTTTTCTATTCATTGCTGTTCATTTTCTACACACATTTGCAGAGACTGATTTTAACAAAAAATTTGTTCACTTTAAGGACTTTTCTTTTCTGGGTTTTCTCTTTTAGTGTGTTTCTTGTTAGTTTTGTAACTGCAGCCTCTAATGGTATAATTGACGGTAATGATTTTAATCAATTAGCATGTTAGCACAGATAGTGGATATATTATGGTTTTGCGATTATGCTTTTGTATAAAGGTCCAAAAAGACTGGCGTTAAAAATTATTGCTGTCAAGTTATTGCTTCAATGTTAGATGGTACTCTTTCTCAGAATCTCTTTTAGTGGTATGAAAGATTTATTCTTGACAGCTAAAATTTGTTTTACCACGATTTTAGTAGGCCGGTTTGTTGTTTTATGAAATTTCCCTTGTTCTTTTTGGTCATAGATTTTCTTTCAAGGGCTTTGTCTAGGGATGTTTTTATGTGAAATTTTATGTCTTAGATCTTCTAATTTGCATTTGCATTTGACCAACAAGGCTGCATTTGTCTCAGAAGTTAGCACTATACTCAAAG
>CAODLS010565179.1:0-13445 GCA_948243855.1 Flueggea neowawraea | reverse complement strand
TTGTTGATGTGGATTGTCCATTGTTGGTTACAGAGAATGCGTCGTGTGGTAGGACTACTTATGTTCATTGTAAGGCTGGGAGAGGAAGGAGCACCACTATTGTGCTCTGTTATTTGGTATGTTTAATTTGATCATGTCTTTTTGTTTTGGTTAGTTTGTGAATATTATACAAATTTTATACAAATTTTGAAAGAGGTTGTTTTGTGATCTGGCAGGTAGAGTATAAGCACATGACGCCTACTGCTGCCTTGGAATATGTACGATCCAGAAGACCTAGAGTTTTGTTAGCCCCATCGCAATGGAAGGTAGTTAATGAATATAAGTTTTATTGTGGGATTTTCTTTGACTCTGCATCTTGAATTGATTGAATCATTCTGGATTTGGCTAGTGATTGCAGATGTCTCTATCTTTCTTCTAATGCATAACTAACCTCTTCGTGAAATTATCTTGCGTTATGGCGGAAGAGCTGCTCTAGAGTATTAAGACGTGATCTTATTTATCTCTAACTAATGTTATCTTTGAACTTTACCAGTTAGTAGTTCAATCTTCGAATCAAAATGGTTATGCCAATCATAACTAGCTGAATTAATATATTTTCTGGATCAGTTGTATGGTTTCTATTAGAACCTTGGCACAGTGTCTTCAGTATTTTGTGCAAATGTACACAGGCTGTTCAGGAATTCAGTACGTGTCCACCAGCAAGTACTCCATATTCTCCTTCAGGTGATGCAGTTTTGATAACAAAAGCAGATCTTGAAGGATACCATAGTGCATCCGAGTATGAAACCAATAACAAGGCACTAGCAGTTGTTCCAAGATTTAAGTCCCGGCCAATGATGGCAAGGCTGTCATGCCTCTTTGCATCTTTGAAAGTTTCTGGTGCTTCTGGACCTGTTACCAGCCGGCTTCCTGAGGCACGTGCTTGCTAAGCCTTGTATTCTCCATTACAACATAGTGAAGTTGTGATGTCCGTGTACAGAAATGTTTATGCAATAAGTTAAGAAGTTCTACGGACAGCGTATTTTCAGTGTCTGCTGTTTGTTGGGAGGAAATTACCCAAGAAGGAGAGAAGGGAAGAGTTCTTCAATATTCTGTAACATGGTATCCAAGGAAAAATTTGTTGTATTTCTGCCAGTACATAGCTCTTTTGTGCATCATTTCCAAATTTTCCTCATTTGCCAATAAACCCCTGGTTGTATGTAATAAAATAGGGAATTTTTCTTGTCCAAACTGGTTTATGCTTGAGCATGAATGATTAGCAAATGGCAGCAGATGCCAGTTGGCCGCTAGCCAAAGCCTCTGAACCATATCTGTGGATGCTGGTTTATGATGGTTTTCTGAAGGGTTGGTGTATCGTTTTCAGTGATCAAAAGGGACGCGCGATATTCAAACCCGAATCTTCACATTGAGTGGAGCTTTCTCCATTTTGTTTGCAGACTGGTGGAGGTGCTGGTGGTGGAATCAAGTTCTCCCGTACGAATTCTCTTGAACTGCAACACAAGCAGTACAAAGTACGTTAAGCAGTAGTATTGTTGGCTTTTACAGTTGGAAATACTGTCTGTAATTCCTTTTTTTTTGCAAATGTTTTGGACTTGGAAACTGAAAACTGGTTTCTTCTACTTTAATCCTTGCAGATTACAGCTTAAAGCGAATGTGTCGACCTGCAGCTGCCACTCCTTTCTCTGTTTTAAAATGAACTGTTCCATGAAGGTCTGGTGGTGGATCAAATCAAGTCTTTAAAGTGAATCTTTTTAGATGCTAATATGACGAGATTATTTTGTTTTTGTCAGGTTGAATAGTGGCCTTGGCTTACTAAGATATATTTTGGAAAATATAGAGGTTAGAATGTATTTCGAAAATTATTTTTAATTGTTTGTTAAACTTTTAGATGAATTGAATAATGTATTTTTTTTTTCTTATCAAATATATCTTTGGGAAAATTCTTTTAGTGACAATGACAACGCATGAAATAACAGAATTTTGAAATAGAGGAAATTACACTACTTGTCATTTTTTGGCACTTAATAATGTAGCAATAAACCCTTTAACATTTATTATGGAGAAATTTAAATTAAGATTTCTCAAATGCACAATTACAAGCATTATATAGATCTCACTCTAATTATTATTTTCTCTCTCTCTCTCTCTCTAACTCTTTTGTCTCTTTCTCTTCTATCTCTATGCATGACTTCTCTCTTTCTCTCTCCCCTCCTCGGTCATCGTCGTTGTCGATCTGCTCCTCCTCCTCCTCCTCATCAATCCGACAAAAAAAGAATCAAGTGAATGTATTTGCTTATCGGTCTTTCTCGCTCTCTTCTCAGTCTATCTTCGTTATTATTGACATAAATTTAGGATCAGATCCGAACTATGTCATTGTATTGACATGTTCAATTTATGTTTTACATACATACTAATCAGATGGCTTAAAACAGGGGCATTAATGAGGGCATTAACAATGGCTTTGGCTTTTCAACTAAAAAAATTTAATGAAATTAAATGGATCTAAAGTTATTTTGGCCGTTTTGTTACTGGTTGGCATCTCATGGTGATTGTTGAAGAATGTTTCAACGAGTCTTTTTAACACTGATAAGAGTGTATCATGTTGAAGAGAACATTTTGTAGTCATTTTGTTCTTATTTTATATTTGAAATACTGAGAACAATTTGTTCTCGTTGTGTTTTTGTTTGTTCGCGTTTTATACTCATTTGTATTAGAGTTGTTCTCGTTTTGTTCTTATTTGTATTCGGTTTATTCTCGTTTTATACTCATTGTACTAAAGTTGTTCTGGTTTTGTTTTCATTTTGTACTTATTTTGCGACTAGTCAAACTTTCTGGAGAGTAATCAAAATTTGACGTTTTTGAAATTGCATTTTGCCGAGTTTCCAATTCTGAAATTTGAATGTTGCTATATTTGTATACTTTGCCATTTTTTTTAGTATTTTTTGTAATTGTCCCTTTGAAATATGTATTTTGCGAATATGGCCCTAGAAAAGTAGAGAGGTAAATAGAAAAATGTTTAAAAAAATTTTGTCGATATGGGCATTGTGCATTTTTCTATCTTGAAAAATTCATGGATACATTATTTGTAATCTTATATTTCAATATTTTTAAATAACATTTATATATTATGTATGCACCTAATTGTTATCCACTAGTTTTTTCCTGCTTAAGATCGTTGACTGGAATTTTAATAATTGCTCAAAAAATAAGAAAGATTATGAAAGATCTATTTTATATTTTTTGCCCACCATTTTTTATATTCTTTTCTTCAAGAAACAGTGTCACTTTTGTTTAATTAGTTTTTATTTAAAATATTTGTTTGAAATAAAAGAAATGAATAAGGAGTGGATTTGCCAATAATTGGAGTTTGAGATTTTTTTTGAAATTGTTAATTACACATATTTGTTGATTAAACTCTTCTGAATTCTAACCTTATTGTTTCTTTTATTTTTTATTTTTTGCAATTTCGAAAAAGAAAACCTAAGAAAGACGGTCAATGTTTGTTGCGAGCTTCTTCTAAAGAGTCCACCTTTTCAAAAATGAATTAGAATGCTAAGATTTATTCTAGTAAGTCTTTTTTTTTTTCAAGATTAAACTCTTACTATTAATAATTTCTCCTTTCCAACTTCCTGCATAGGCATTTTTCTAAAAATTATTACTCTTTACTCTTTAATAAGTTTAGCGTTGATTATAAATTAATATGAGCAGAAATTCTAATCAACTTTTTAAACAACAATGAAATCTCATGTTCTGAGTTTAACACTATTAATGCATACTACAATCAATTTGGACAATTTTTACTTATCCGTAATATAAGTAAGTCAACAAATTATGTAACTCATTCTTTAGTTAAAAGTGGCACTTCGGGAGTTATTATCCTATCTATGAGTGTTTACAGCGAGATATATAGTTCATATTAATAAAAATTGGTATTATTTTTTTTCCAGCTCTAATTAACACCTATAGCGATAAGTCCGTTGACCAAAAAATTAAAAAAAAAGAAGAAGAAAAAGAAGAGATAAAGTCCAAAAAATGGAGCTTCCCACTTGGAGGAAGTGGGGGTTATAAAGAAAAGGCTGACAATTAAAATGAGTAGAAACTGGCTATATGGTACCCGTCCACTAAATTCTCATCAAAACTCTCTCCCAAGAATCCAATCACAGTTAACAAGGTACAGTAATATTCCTTCACAACAATATGATTCGAATAAAGAAAGATACTACAACTTTCATTTACAGTTTTAATATAAAGAATGGTTTTCAATCACCATTGGTCATAACTTTCAATGAAGCTCTTTTGTTCTAGAAGTTGAAATTTATACTTTACCAATTAAAGTCGCACCAGTGTTTCTTCTTATCATGAAGTCAAATTATTATAATTATTGGGTATTGTCATGCTCAACAGTTTGCTCTGTCTTGAATAGAGTAAAAATTTTCCACATTGAAAAATTATGAACCACAAATGACTTTTAGGTGGAAATCCAACAACTTTTTGTTCTCAATGGGAAGCTACCAAGCTTGCCATCACATATCCTGGGCAGTGACCAGTGTCTTCTAAATGCGTTGGTTGGGTATATAGATTATAAACCGAATAATAATATGAAAGTTAAAAGTATTCAATTTTAGGGCAAATGCTTAAGCTAATTGCACTTAAAGATACCTTTGGCAAAATTTTGTTTCAACCATAGTTTTGTTGTTACAAAATTGAATCATTTTTGCTTCGTTGTTCTATACCACTGTTTTCCCTTTTGTCTAAACAACATTTGCACATTACTTGAACTCAATCACGTATAGACGTTACATAGGCAGATGGTAAAAAGTGGTTTATTCTTATAACTAGGAGACTATAATTGAGAACAAAAATTTCGTTACGGCTAAAAATATCCCCTAGGTTAAATTATCGATTTTTAATGTGAAAGGCAACTCCAAACCCACCAACTATAAATCTATTTCTATACGAGTCAAATCGTTAATGTGGAAATAGCTAGCAATACAATATAGTAGAGTTAGAAAGCTCTAAAATTGAAATAGTGAAAGGGAATTACTATTAAGGATACAAGTGAGGGGAGGGCTTAATGAAGAATCCCAAAAAGCTAGCAAGGCCATGTTGTGATATTCCTGCTTGCACTATAACAATTCCTCCTGCAAGTTCTTTATGGGACCAAATCTCTGCACATACCCACAAGAACCCTAACATTGCCAATACTTACTACTAACAATTCTCTCCCTTTAAAAAGCATCCAAAATCTTCTTATAAGGCGAAAGAATTGAATATCAACTTTTTAGGTTGAACTAGACATTTCATTGCTTGTTGCTTTATTGCATGTGGAAAGAGACACTTGTCTTCCCCACTCTTATTTATTATGACCCACACCTTCCCTTGTTATACCAATCAAGCTCCCATTTTTTTCTTCACTTTAGCCAATTTGCGTAGCAGCAAATCAAACATCTTTATTGCAACTAGTTTTCCAAACTCACTACACTTTGTAAATATCTTTCTTTGGCAAATCAAATCTTTATTACGGGTCAAGCCATCAATATTGACCTAGCAATTACAAGAAAACTCCAAACTGTGAGCGGTTTTTGCTACTTAAGGCTACGACATCATAGCTAAGAACCTTGTTTAAAAAAATACAATATAATTAAGTATTATGCCAGGACAATATGGTCTGCGGGCATCTGTAAACATTGTTACTAGAATATGAGAAGCTCATATCAAAACACTTAATCCAAAAGACAACGAGACTTAAACCTTTATAGACATCACTCGAAGATGCCAATCCAGAAAAAAATCTCATCACTCTGCAAAAAAATTTTAAAAATAAGTAATTTGATTATAAATATTAATTTTAAAATTTCCCAAAATATCTATTCTTATTAGAACTCAACAATATTTTTCCAGAAATTAATTGCTTTATGAAACTTAGTAATGAACATGTCAAATAATGGAAAAATTTCAGCATAACACCATATATCTGTTTTAAAATAAAAAAATATCTTACAATACATACATATATATATATATATATATATATATATATATATATATATATATATATATATATATCATTTGATTGGATTCTTAGGATATGATTACATTTTTTTCTCTCTCTTAATGAATACATATTATTAACGTGCAATTTTATCAAGTATCACCGAGTATCAATTGTGCTTTTAATTAAATCATGGAGTTCTTAGTGCGTTCTCAAATATGGTATTATTAATTTGATCCATATATACATTGCAAAAGTTGACCCATTATTTCGTTTGTCTTTTCACCAAAAGTACTACTGAAACAACAGAAGATGCCATGCAAAATCTAATATTTTATTTTCAATTTGGTAACTTATATAAGTACATAGATTTAGGAATCTACAAAGGTTAGCTCTAGTATTATATTATATATATGGTTGTCTACATAATACTTTTTTAGACACAATTCATGTACGTATTGAGTATTAAATTGCACATAAAAATAAGCTAATGAAAAACATTGCAGTAAGTACATGGGAAGTGTCATTTCAAAGTTAAAGCTTATTCTTGTCTGGACATTCCTATCTTTATTCCCTTCAGAAACTACGATGAAGTTGCCTGGTCTTCCATCCTTAATTTTACTTTACTCCATGCATGCCCCATGAACAAAAGATATCATGCACGTTACTCTATCTCTCTTCCCCTTATAGGATAAACCCATTTTCGCTCTCATTATATTACTTCACAAAAGCTCGAATATAACAACAGAATAAAGCAATTATGAAGTTTCCTATCTCTCCTAAAAAATTGAAGTCGCTGTTAGTACTACTGAGTTCAATTTATTTGAAATTTTTATCGTATTAATGGTTCTCTTTCCTTCTAACAATGTTTGTTTTTCCGGAGAATCGAATTTGCTCAAAACCAGTTAATTTGTTGCATATTTTATTTTAGTTTGACAGAAAAATATCTTCAATCTTCTTAAGCGTAAGATCTATTATCAATCTGAGGAGAAGTGCGATGTTAACCACGAGATTACATATCAATATCGAATTTTTAATATTTTAAGTAAAATCAGCCCACAAGAAACTCATTAATCATTTAAGCTACATACCTGGTGGTGGTGATTTCAACATCTCATTATATAGCATTCCTTGACAAGTACTTCTAGAAATAGACATAGATTCTCATTTCCAACGAGATGGCTCATTCCAAAGCCCCTTTCACTTCCCTTTTTTAGAAGACGCACAAAAAAATTGATAATTAAGCCTTTAAGAGAACGACAATATACTTTATATATAAAATCTTGAAGCATGATGTGTTAAAAGGGAATTTAAATGAAGTAGATTGCAATAGTAGATGTCCACTTGGCAATGCCCTATTGGGTTTCGTTCAAATCAAACTGTTATTATAAAGTTATCACATTCTTCAACCAATTTTTAGAGCAACAACTTAGGTGTGTGTGGATGAATTAGAAGTGACATGGTAGGGACACATCAACTATAGCTATAAATTCTCTTCTCATAACCTTCTAAAGTTAATTTGCTTTATTCAATGTACATCAAAACCCATACAAGGCTCAAGAATGTATGGGTCTTGTTGGAGGCAACAGTTAATCATTATCACTCGTTGATTAATAAAAGTTAAGAGGTGTGTTTCAACCACTTTAAAACCCATTCATTATCATGCATTAGTACTGAAAAGAAAAAGAGTATAATTATTTTTTTATAAGTTTATAATTAATTATAATACATGTATATATTAGTGGAAAAGTACTACAAATAAATTGCCTTCACGATATTAATAATATGCTGCTGGTTCAACAGTAAGTATAATAATTCTAAATATTTTTTTTTAATTCAAGGTGTCCAACTTGACACCAGTTTTTTCTATATATATGATAATTTCTACTTTCCTTATTTTTGTATTTTTTTTAAAAAAGAAACTCTTATATTTATTCATTATTGACCTCACAAAAGAAAAGACCAATTTCTATAATAATCATAAAAAAGTATGAATACTCTTGATATTTGAGTCCAATACATCTTGGTCTTAGATGCGAGTGTTTACCAATTGAGTTACCCAACCTCGGCTGATTTTGTAATTTTAAGTATGCAAAAATATTTATAGTAATAAGGCTTTTTTTATCGTTAATTCAATACTTTGTGAAATAGCTTAATAAAATTTCTGATTTATAAAAACACATTTGTAAATAAAAAATAATTATAATGATGAAATTAACCATGATAACTTTCCATCATTCCTTTTAAATGGTTTTATTACAAAAAAGGAAATCGTCTTATTAATCAAGTCTAGTTAAAAGATTGAATTGTCAGAATTACATAGAGAGAGAAAACTAATATTTTATACTTAAAAAACTGTAGCATTTTCTAAAATATACAGTTGATCAACTGTATATTTAAAATACTGTAGCAATTTGTATACTTTTTTTTTGAAATTTACATTAGCATTAATAATTGTAGCATTTCTAAAATAACATATGGGTCAAATTAAATTCAAATCTAAATGCATAAAGTATATAGTTAATCAAAAGTTGTCATGATTAGTTAAATCTTGTCCACTAAAGACTATTTCTTCTGTTAAGCACAAAAAAAAGGTCAAAAAAGAGAAGAAATAATTAAAGAAAGAAGATTAACTCTTCTTCCTAAAGCAGTAACATGTATGATGATTTGAAATTTACTTTGCATGCAATGCAAACGTAAGCATAAATTTATAACCTGAATATGAAATTATAAGTAAAAAAATATTTTTCTTAAAATAACAAGAAAAAAGAAACATCTTGACTTGCGGGATTCTGAATCTAATGATCAAAACGTTGATCAATCCAACATATAAATCAATACACATTTTGATATCAATTTGGTAAGCCGAATGACTAAATTCATATAATATGATCAAAACAAACATAAACAAAAGGAAAACCAATATTGAATTAATAAACAATTCATTAATTAACAACATTTTCGTTGCCAAAGGAGGGATATCATAGAAATTCCTATACGTATAAATATATATAATTTACTTAACAGTGTCTAAACACGATCTAATTAATCAACAAAGTTTTGTTTTCCCCTGCAATTTGCACAAACTATTTGGTATATTTTCTTTCTTCCAAGAACAATGAAAAGAACTTGTACAGATGTCTTGAAATAATAAAAAAATAACATATGGAAAACCCATAAAGATGATATTGTAATGATAGTGGTGATGATTTTCATGCATGAAGATTTTGCTTTGGGTCTTTGGTTCTCCTTCTATTTTGTCAGTAGAGAGAGCAGCCTTTTCATGGGTTTCTTTCCTTTTCTTTTCTTCTGTCTTTGGTTTTCTTTCATTCTTTCCTTCTTTTGATCCCTTTTTCTTCTTTCTTTCCAGCTTGGACTGTTTGTTCAGTTAGTGCAGTTGAGATCAGCCATTAGAGAAGACCTTGTGAGGGCCCTCATGGTAAAAAGAAAGAAAAAGACCAAACTACGTATATATATCTGGTTTCTTACACAGCCTCTCTCTGATCTCTTTCTTCTCAAAAAGAGAACTTGGTTGTGAGGGCTTCAAGTATTAATGATGATAATGATCATGTCTGTAAATTTTTCTTTCTTTCTTTTATTTCTCTATTATTTTTTTTCTCCTACCCATGATGATCCTGGTTTTCAGGGTCTGGCCAGAAGGAGTACTTCAACCACTCTGCCTCTTGTGGGTTTGGCATGGATGATTCCTGTAACATTAATGGAAAAAATAGGATTAGGGTTTTTGAATATTAAATTTTTTTTTAAGAGTTTTCTCACTTAAAAAACAAACAAAATCAATGAAGCTGCCTCCTTTGTCCTTTTAATCTCCTTTACAATCAGATTGTCTGATATCTTTTGTATGTTGAGAGGACACGCATGACAAAAGTTTCCAAGTCATTGTCATCCACCTTTCACACATACTATACATATAACTCTACGACATACAAATATGGCGTTTTTTATTCATCATGTTTCTATCTTAATTATTAATCGACATGCATATGTGAACTTCCATTATGAAAACAAACATAAGGGTTTTGTCATATTCTATACTTTGGGAAAAGTGAAAACACTTGCAAAATATAAGATGGTATGTTTTAAAAACAGGCCAGAATGTACTGCAAACAAACCAAAAATATACCAAATTAAATAAAAACCATATTTTTGTCAACAAATTGAAACTGTACTTTTGCAAATATCTTCAAATTTTACCATATACCATGTAATATCCTCTTTATTTTTTTATTTTTATTTTTCTTGGTGTATGTACTTGTGAGGAAACAACCTATGACCCTTTTTTGCTAGAGAACACTTTAGTACAACTGAACAATTTTCTCCTACAACTAAGTTATAGCACTCACCACAGAAGGAAAAAAAAAAGAGTTATCAGCACTCCCCTATTACTTAAAATGTCGCAGCTTGGTATAGTGATTATGTGTGTTGGATATTAATTAAAAAGTGAAATACCAGAAAATAAGTTAATTGATATGCATGGCACATGTCAACCATCTAAATTAAAGAAATTAAAAATTTATTAAAATATTTTAGTGTAGAGAACACATGAGAAGTGCATAATTCCTACGACTAAGGTTGCAGGAAACTTCTACAACCTTTCTTTAACCCGGAACATTGGTTGTAAGAAAAAATTATACATAAATTATCATAAACTTTGACAATTATAAGAATATTCTACAACTCCGGTAAAATTTGTTGAGTACAATTACACTACAATCTTATTTGAATTTTAAATATCTAATTAGCACCAAATTTAAACCAAATAGATTCTAGTTGATAAAGTGATCAACTTTAGTTTAGAAAATTGGCTGTTGATCAGCTTCCATAATTTCACACTAGTGTTTTGTATTGCTCCGATATACATGTCAGTTTTTCGTCTATTTGTATATTTGTAAACCCAAGGTAGGAAGAATACTTGCCCATCCAACATCTTTGGGAAAAGTTCACATGCATGAAAGCAAGTACCTATAGCTATCTATGTTTCATGTTATTATAATTTTGGTTGTGAATTATATTTTGTTTTATTTTTTTTCCAATACCTCAGAGAGATAATCACTCAAGTCTAGGCATTGATTTAGACACCTTTCTTTACTGATGCTATATTAATCTTAATTAACCCCTAACTTAAACATGGAAAATGAAAAAGAAGAGAAAAATAGAAAGAGATAAAGAGAAAAATAAAGGATTCCTCTTGGGTTCTGTCTTTAGTTTAAAATAATAGTAAATAAAGCAACTGATTAACTTTCTTTTCTTCTTTTTATTAACCCCTTTTATTTGCTTTCTAGTCTTGTTATTAAGATTTTGGAAATTAATTATGTATGAGAAACAAATTAAAGGGTGATGCATTTGAGGGTCAAAAAGTTGGTACTCACTTCTTTGATATCAGTTGAAGTGCAACCCATTATTAGTTCCTCCAATCCAGATGCGGACCTTCCTCCCAGTTTATGATGCTGCTGTTGCTGCTGCATGCATAATTTTTTTTTCGGTCAAAAAAAGTTAAATATCAACATAAATATGACTCTTCTTATAATCATCATGTCTTCAAAGAAGCTCCAAAAGTTAACAGTCAGTTTATTTGTACCCTACTTAGCTGACACTAAAAATTGCACCGACCTTCCCCCGTTAAAAAAAGAAAAAGAACTTCTGAAATTCGGTCGTACGACGTCGTTTCACGACTGAGTTTATTGAATTTTATCATGAACAGTGTTGTGATGTGAGTGAGGTTGGAGATGACATGAATTAGGAGTAAGATGTTTCAAACTTTGTTGTTGAATTGTCTTGTGTGTTGAGAGTTCTGAATGAATAATTGTAAGTTTGTCAAAAACAAGTTGTTAGAGATAATACCATCATGATAAATATTGTATTCAGTAAAAAAAAAAAAAGAAGAGACATTGTATTTATCACCATGAATATTGTTTTTATCAATTTAAAAGTTAAACTATTGTAGTCTAATGGTATTGGAGTTATCTTAACGCTAACAAATTGAAGATTCAATTTTCTGGCGATAGGATCCCAAAAATAAAGATAAAAGTTTAAACCTCAATCTAGTATTTTATTGTCTAACATTTGTAACGTTACTTTAATGTCCATGCAAATAGTCCTACATATATAATGGTAGAAAAAAAAAGTGATGATGATAAATACCTGGATTTCATTTTGGAGCATAATTCTTGAAACTTGGTAAGGGTCGTCCTCTAGAATGATTGAGGAATGATGTAAGGGAGGAGGAGGGATGATGGCAGAGATGGGATGAGAAGGCCTGCTGATGTGGAAGGCGGCAGTGGCAATCTGATGAGGCGGCGCATGGTGATGTTGGTGGTGGTGGTGGTGGTGGTGTGGCTGTTGATGATGATGTTGATGGTGATCTTGGGCCACTTGATGTGGCCTGGGATGGTGCTGCTCTTCGCACGTACCGGTAACTGGGGCTTCCCTTGCAGTTGAAGCTTCTCCTATCCCCACCTGGAATAGACACAACCCTTCTTTGAATTACCAGTTTGCTAGCAAGTCTATTTTAAGTGTTTCTTTTTAATTATGTCTTTGTTTTAATTAAAACATCAGTTTTCATAATTGGTCTCAGTTCAATGTTACTTAATTTGTTGAATCAGAGAGGTCCACATAGATTTTAAATTCATGCTGATTTTACAAGCAATGAATATATGAGAAAAAGTAACCCCAGCTACTTTTCTTAGTATTCCTCTTCTTTTACTTTCATTCTCTTGTTTCATGTTGATGGGAACTTTTTGTTTATGTTCATACCAGAAACATGTTAAACCATATCAAGCACAGTGAATCAATCTGAATTTTAAAACTTATCTTAATTATATGCATAAAATGTAACATTCTATTTTTTACAAGTCATTTGTTTTACTTTCATCAAAAATTAATTAAACTCACAACCATATGATGCTCAAACTAATTCAGTATCAATGAACTACAAATTCAGAATCAATGAACTACAAATTCATCAGTAAAATCTCTTGAAAATTATTTTTTTTAGTAAGTAACAGATTTATGTGCAAGTTTTAGATGAATGAATGAAAGAAAAAGATTTACCTCATCAAAGGTTTTCCTAAAAGGTGGAAACACAAAATGGTCAGCTTTGAGTTGATGAATATCAATGGCACTGTAACTAGAAATAGCTGCAGCAACACCAGCTCCTGATAATTCATCTCTCTGTGGGATTATCTCTTTAGAAGAACAGCTTCCACTTCCACTGTCTCTTCTGCTATTAGGATCACTGCTTCCTTCACCAGTGGTTGTTGTTGTTGCACTCCTATCAGTCCAATTGCATTGCCTAGGTTGTGTCTGATAGAATATCTTTGACACCACAAGCTCCCCTTCCTTCTCTTCTTCATGAACACCTAGGTGGTATTGATGCATTACCCAGTTCGTCTTTTCGGGTTTCCGGTTCTTCCCAAAGTTTGTATACAAAACTAGG
>CAODLS010565126.1:0-15674 GCA_948243855.1 Flueggea neowawraea | reverse complement strand
GCTAACAGGAAGCACCAGCGCCGCTCTCCGACGTCCTCCTCTCTTTCCTTTTGTTTTTAATTTTTATGTCTTTTCTTTTTCTTAGTTTGGTCCTTGTTCTTGCTGACTTTGTCTCGTTTTTTTTTTCAAAAGAGGAGCAGGATGAAAGGGGTAGAGAGGAGGGTTGGTTTTGGGTTTGTGTGAGGGAAAGGGCGGCGGTTCTGAGTTTGGATGATGAAAAGGGGGTCGATTTTGGGTTTGAATGGTGGAAAGAGTCACGATTTTGGGGTTTGGATGGTGAGGACAGTGGCGGTTTTGGGGTTTGAATGGTGACGGTTCTGGGTTTTGATGGTGAGGAGAGCGGCGGTTTTGGCGTTATTTCAATCCGCATGTTACTCAGTTGTATACTCTGATTTTTTCCATTTTCTGATGCTAATCATGTTCTTATTCCCCTGTCCAAATCTATTTATTCTTTGCAGGGAAAGGGCGGTGTTTTGGTCAAGCTTTGGTGTTTTTGGTGCAAAATTGTGGAATTTGTTGGATGCTGGCTTCAATCTAAGTCAGGTGAGCTCTCACTGTTATTATTTGTGTCATCAATTGTAAATTATATCTACATGGTGTAATTTTTTTTTAGAAGTTACATGTGTAATTATTCATATGGTTGTAGTTTTGTATAGTATTTACTGTAGTATTATTCAGTGCATTGAGCTTCGATTATAAGAAATTATAAACATAAATATTGAAAAATTCTACATTTCGGTTCGGTTCGGTTTTTCAATGGCTAAAACCTCAGTTGAACTGAACATTTCGGTTTTCCGAATTCTGCATTTACATCCATCTATTTTCTTTCAGTTTTTTCGAGCCAACTGTTTTTTGTTCACCCCCAGTATTTGAAATACTATTTGATATCAACTGATCCTTCTCTGCTTAATCACATCAAAAGTAAGAGCTAAAGGTAAGTATGAATTCCTTTTAAGCTATTTATAGATTGTTTTAGTCAATTTTACATTGAACACTGATCGTGAAACATAGTAAATGGTCCTTTTTAGATGTTTATATGTGTTAGATTGTTTTGGCTAATTTTGTTGGTATATATTTTACATATGTATTATATATGCAGGCCTGGTGCTTCTTTTGTCTTCATCTGTGCGAGTATTTCTTCCATTTTTTTTCTTTACTTGTATTCGTGATTGAGTTGAAGTTGAAATTCAAACCACAAATAGCAATTTTGAGTTGCTAATTTAGTATGCTTATTAAGAAAGTTTGGATGACAAGTTGAGATTGGTAAAGGAAGTAAAGTTAAGTTTGAACTTGACGTGGCTGTCATTTATTTCATAAATGATACACAATTATGTAATATCTGAAAAGATGGACTTAACTCAGAAGTTTATAAAATGGAATACCTTCTCAAGTATTGATTGTCTTTATATTTAATCAATATAAATTATATATATTTTTCAGAAAAAGGTAAATTACGTGGTCTCTGTTACAAGTTAGTTTTTATAAATTATAAATTAATATCTTCATAATTTTGAACTCTTATGTTATATTTCTCTTATAAATCCACAACTTATGTTTAGTCTATAGATGCCATTTTTTTTATGTGTTCTTCTTGTATGGTATGTTTAATTTCCATTTATATGTTTCAGGCGAACAATCTTCTTCAGAGATTGGAGAGATTTTATTTGTACTAAGGTCTTTATTCCTCACAATTACTATCTTATGATTGTAATGATCTTAATCTAACAATATAATGAAGCATTATTTTCTTTTGCAAAGTTAGCTTCTACAATATTCTTGTAAATGATATATTAGTGCTTTGTAGCACGAAACTTTTTTTTTTTGAATGGTAGATATTTGATATTATGAAAAAAAAAATTGTTTTTGAGTATTGAAAGTGCTACTTAAATTATGAAAACCTTTTCATTTAACAACTGAAACCTTTGCATAAAACAAACGAAACCATTACATTAGATAATTATACTTGTTGCATATGACAAATGAAAAGTATTGTATTTGACGCTTGAAACTGCTGCACAAGGTAAAATTATTGCAATAGAAATTATAATGCAACGATTTTGCTTCCGCTGCAATTCCTAGAGAAACTGTTGCATTACCCAATTCCATGCCCATCAAGTGTAGCGGGCACAAAAATGTTGCATTAGGTCTTATGCAACAGTTTTTATAGCATATACAATGTTTTCGGACTGTTGCATAAAGTCTAAAATGTGGTAGTGAATATTAAAAGAGTCTTATTAACATAACTGAAATAAATTTTGGAATGAATTAATTATCAAGAACACATTCTTGGTGGGAGAAAACTCTTTGTGTACAAAAAGTAAATGAAACATTCAAGTGATAAAACACCGGTGTGGAACTTCTCAGAAAGAACATTCAATTATGGAGTTTGAACACCATATGCACATGTAAGACACTTTGTGTACAGAAAGAAAAACTTAATAAAACTTTGTAATTAGTTCTTGTTAAACCAGCCAGCAATGCAGCGATGAACCACTTTCTGATCGCCAAACAAACAAGAAACAAAAACTAATAGACAATGCACACCAACCATAAGAAGTTCTATTTAGTTCTCGTTGTCTGATTCATATAACTAATATTGTAATAACTCAAATGGCGATAAATAGTTTTAGATGTTGAACATATTTTCACTTCTCTACATTGCAAAGTCTCCTTAGATTAATTAACTTCTGTAACTCTCAAAATGAATCGTAAATAATTAGGCAAATATATATCGTTGAAACAGATGAAGCTTGATTTCAGATGATCAAGGAAAAAAGGAAAGCTAAAAATTGAAGTAGAGATTGAAAAACGTAGATTTGTCAAGAACACGATATAAGAAGCATATATTGATTTGTCATGACTCTGAGAAGAACATAATTAACATAAAATTATTCACACCGTTTACAAAACCTTCTAATATAGAACCTATTCATGTCTTCTCAACCCCGTCTTATGACCATCACAAAACAGCCTTTAACACCAAACATTACTAATTTCTCGTATTGTGCTACATATTGTAACCTAATTCATAATCTTGAAACATGCCTTGATCAGACTGTAGCACAGAATTGGAATCCCGAGAATTTGAGGAAGCTGATTTTGTCTGATCATGTTGATCAAAATCATTAGACCACCAAATCAGGCTGTCCTTTGAAGACCCATTAATTTCCTTAAGACAATCAAATTCAGAAATATTGTTCCGATCCTCTTGAGTACACATAAAACCATTTATCTTGTTGCTAAGGAAGTCCTCAATCTCGGATTGAAAAGCTGAAACCTGTTGAATTCCTGACAGATCCATTGAATTGTTATTACCATTAATGAATGGAACTGAAATATTATCTGATGAAGCGATTGCATGAAGAGGTCTCTCCTGACAATCAGTTTTAGAACCCTCATCGAATTTCGGATAATCTTGTTGAAGTGCCATGGAATTATCAGGTAGTGCCTGCTGATCAGGACAAGGAACTTGGAGTTGTTGCAGAAAAGGGTTACTAGATCTTTCACTGAGTGACTGAAGAATCATCTTTTCTTGAGCAGGGTGTAACTTAGGCCAAAGTGCAGGATTGTTGTAGAAAGAGAGAGGGTTTTGCATGCTTTGAAGCTGCATGTGCAGTTGAAGCCTTTCAAGAGCTGAGTTGCTTAAACCCTGTGAGGATGATGAACTATCTTCAACTCCATTTGGGTCTGGATTTGTAGATGAAAACCGATTGAGATTCGACTGCTTTCGCCTGCCGAGTAGTTTCTTCTTCAGCCTTGTGTTCCAGTAATTCTTGATGTCATTATCAGTTCTTCCAGGCAACTGAGCTGCAATTATAGACCACCTATACATAAACATGAGATTTTATTAATTAAACATTCATTAATCAGGTCTTCCAATACCCTAAAACTAAGATCTGAATTATCTGTATAAGCTAATGAAGATTAACTTTAATGTTAAGTATTAAAGAAAGATTCATAGACAAATAAAAAAGGACAAGCAATTGAAGTTATATGCCTGCTTCCAATGCTTATGTAGAGGCTGCAGATGATGTTGTCTTCTTCTTCAGAGAATCCACCATGCTTGATATTAGGCCTCAAGTAATTCAACCATCTTAACCTACAACTCTTCCCACATCTCTTTAGCCCTAGAAAAGATCAAACCCCAAAAAGTAGTGATTTAATTCTACTTCACTTATTTCTACACAACAAAAATAATTTAAAGAAAAAAATACAATCTTGAAAGGAAAAAGAACATACCAATTTTTTGAGGAAGTGCAATCCAGTTGCCACCAGTACCATATTGTTCAATATAAGCCTTAAGTTTAGCATCTTCTTCAGGTGACCATGGTCCTTTCTTCACATTTGCCTTGTCACAACAAGGAGCTCTTCCCATCTCTTACTATATATGTATTCTTCTTCTTATTCTTGGCCTTCAAGAAAGATCTTAATCAATCAGCTCTCTTTCAAGTATGTCTTAATGGTGATAAGATGTTGTTGTTGGGGAAATTTGGGGACTATAAGACCAAGTTTTATATGTAGGAAGAGTGGGTGATGTGAAGCTTTATGAGGACAAAAAGTCTAACACACCTCACCCTCTCCTTCTTTTTTTTCTTCTCTCTTCCTCTCAAAAATTCAGCTCCATTTCTATTCTCTCTAGGGTTTCTTTTTTCCTTTTTCTTTTTTTTTTCTTTCTGGCATTCTTCTATGTGTTTCTCTGTCTTGCTTTTTGGATTAGTTCAATCATCCATTTTTTTAACTATACATGCAACTGGACAACATACAACACAAAATTTTCTTCTTCCATAGTATTTTTTTATTGCACTGCTTTTTTCAGTGTTGATTAGTTTATCATTTGAACAAAAAGTTAAGATTTAATTATTGCAAGAAATCTTCATCAATCTAGTTGGTTATTGTACCCTAGAATTTTGTATGTACAGAAAAATATGATTACTGACTATGGGATTTTAAAAGAATTATTTCTGAACCTTAATAACCAGTATGTTGTGTTGAACAACGTGATTGACTTGATGAATTACATGGTTATCTTACAACAGTTTAACTTTAATTAATTGTAATTTTGTTAGAAGTATCTCTTGGCATTAACAGAGTCTATTCCTTGAGAGATACAATCAAATGGTTTATTAATTGGGTCATTTAATTATATAACAAGCTAAACAAGTAGCTAGATTTAATATAAAAAATTAACACATCATTTCAGAAAAAAGAAAAGAACATCAAATTAATTACCACTCGTCCTGAATAGTATACAAAATATTGAATTTTTTTAAAAGAAGAAAAGAAGTAGAATTTATTTCTGGTTATTGAATATAAACTTTTATTAAAACAATTTTGACATACCAAGTGGTCTATCTGAGTTGATAAGTTACCTAGACATTAAATATATGTCAGATTTCAAATTTATTCCTTGGAAATCCATGCGTTAGAGTACGCTCTTTAGCTACATCTAAATATATCCTTTGAATAGCTACATTAATCGTAATAATATACCGTATCATATAATCACTGTTCTTTTTGTAACCATACTTCTCAACAATTCAGAATCAGAACTATTAAGTCAAAACGAAAATAATGTTTCATATAATTGTGGTCTTCTTTGTAATCATATTTGTTGTTCAACAATTTTAGAGCATCTTCAATAATATTTTTTACTTTTAGAGGGCATTTTTAATGAAAATAAAGAGCATAATTTATTATAAGTATTGAAAATATATTTCTTCAACAATGCTACTTTATTCAACTTTTTATTTTGTTAAATCTTATAAAATATTTAATTAAAAATTTTCCTCTTTTTTCTTTTTTTAGGAGTGGTGGAAAAGAATCTAATACATGGGAAAAATGTATTTCATTAATGACAAATAAGATAAAGAGATTCACTTCGGACTCTCTAAATATAGATAGTTATACTCACTCTTTATTTCATTTATAGAGCTAGAAAGTAGAATAAAGAAAAGATTGAAGACGAAATTAAGAGGAATACTCTTTATTATAAAGAAAGTAGTCAATTTAAAGAGAGTATTAAAAATAATCTTACGGGTATATTAATCTACTCATAATCAAATAAAACACTTTTAAGAGACACTTCCATAGAGGACTGCATATTGGGTTTTAAATAACTAATGAATAGATGTGATGCATGTTCCAGCCTAATCAATCTCATAATTTCATACACCGTTAGTGTTAATTTGTCTTGCATGTCAGTAGGTGTGGGCAGCTCAATTCGAAAAAAGACCAACATGAAAATCAGTTGCAAATCCGGGAGATTGAAGGGCTCAAGTAAACTTTCCTTCGGTTTAAAGCTATCTATACATTAACATACATTTTTAAAAAAAAATTATTTCTATGAAATTGTATTCATCTCGAGTCACCAAAGTGAATTAGAAAAAAATAATGAACATAGTTTTCTAATAGAAAAAAAAATATGTCTGTAAATAAAATCTGAGATTACAAATACAAAAATAATTATTTAAGGTGTTTTAATTATTTTATTTTTCCCGTACAATTTCTCTATCTATTAACCATGAAGGATATTTACAAAATGAAAAATTTGATGCAAAATTTTGTGACATTAATAAAATTTTCCTCAATCAAGCTAGGAAATATTTGTGTTTATTCTATGAACTTTGGTTACATGTTTTCATTTTTTTAAGAATTATTAATGTTTTTTAACAGAATTATATTTGTAAATTTTTATCACAATGTTTAAAACTAATTTAAATAATTATAAACATATCAAATTTTTACTACTCACGTTAAAAATATGTGACTGGATCTATAATCGTAAGATGAGCCTCGTGCAACACAAAAACGTGCTTTATCACTTAGTCTGTGTGGTTTATCATTGTTTTCATTTTACAAAATACACGTTTTATTTTGTAAACAATGAGGACATCAATCTCATCCCAATTTTTGCTGACCAACTTAATCAATAAAACTCCTGGACCTAATTAGTTTAATTTTGAGCTTTACATGTGTCCAAATTAAATAAAAAGAATTACTCACATATATACATGCTGACTTCTGGAAGGCGATTAAGTAATGTAGGTAGGGGTATTCTCTCTTACCAAAACAAAAAACTGATAAAATTTGGGTTGATTACTCAATAATTTTGGCACTAAAGCACCGCTTTTTCTTATTATTTGTTGTATATATATTAAATCATAATTAAAGACCCTATTCTTTGGATTACAAGTTGGCAAGTGTTTGAAGAGAGAGACAGCAATATTTAAACATGAGAGGAAGAAAAAACAAAATCAAAGGGCATAGAGAATTCACAACTTTTTGAAGATAAGTACCATTCATTGACCTTGGTTTCCTACTTTAATAATGTAATTTCTCTAATTGAGTTTCTTAATGATGGTGAAGAAAAAGGAGGTAAAGGAACCATCACCCACATAGAAGTAACAACAAGAAAAATATCAAATTCAAAAAGCACTCACTTCCATAATTTATTATTAATATCTTAATCACCAAATGGACTCAGATCTTTGGGAGAAATAAAACATGCTTCTGTTTGTCTTTGTATAAACCCTAGAATCTCTTAATTTATTGTATTTAGTTTCATCATCAATAAGGCCAACCCTTGCTAAAGACCCTATTTAGTGAGAGCTGGTAAGGTTGTGGTCCTCCATAATAGGATAAGCTTGGATCACTACTTGCTAAACACAATAATGATATTAATATCAGAGATGGGAATGAGTGGTGTTAAGTTTATTCCTCTAAATCAAGGAGATTTTCTAAACTCATGTAGACCAATTGCTTGCAGCTTTGCCAATTTTATTATTTGACTTTGTTTTTGGTCGGGCAGTTATGCTTCTTTGTGGTTTAGTGTATATAATGAATGTCTTGGGACCCTTATCTTAATCATATCAGTCATGACCTTGATCTTAGTTAAAACCATAAGTGAGAATATTCTAGAGTTTATTTATTTATTTTGTTAAGAGAGGTAATTTTTTGTTAGGTTTCAAAAAAAAAAGAGAGGTAATTTTTAGAGCAAAATGACTATATAATTAATGTTTATGGGCGTGAACATATCCTAAAACAAGAAAGCTACTTTATATATAATTGATAAGATATATATATATATATAATTTATGTATCGTTTTTGTTTAATTATTGCATCTATTTTCCTTATCATAATATCATTCGTTCGAGCGATTTGTTATGCAAGACTAAAATAATTATTTTTCTGAAATTTTAGTCGCAGAAAGTTTGCGTTGCAGGAGATGATAAAATTTCGTCAAAACTAGGTAGGAGGAGGTCCTGCAACTCAAACATTTGTTAGAAATATAGTTTAGAGATAAATGTAGTCCCTAGTATTTATTCATTAATTATTTATATTCTTCTGGTTGATTTAAGAAAAAAAATGCCTTCGAAAGAATGATTTTCTTGTTAGCATATTGATTAGACTTGATACAGTTTGAATTATGAAAAAAGAATAAAAATAAAAAATTATTAACATATTATTTTTTAAAATGGTCTTTTCACAGTTTAAAAAAAACACTATACGGTACGTGTATACTCTAAACATTTTATTTTAGCATCTTATATATTTAGTGCATTATAGTTTTTAATTAAAAAGGCAACATCCTTCTCTATTTTTGTTAGACATATGTAATCTATTTAATTTATTAAAAACAGATACTTTAACATTTTTTTTGGTAGTTGTTGTCCATAAAATTTAATTTTAAAACATAGCTTACAAATCAGTACTCGCTTTTTAACTGAGCTACCCACTTATAAATAACACACTTACATTTTGATACGAGAAAACTAAAGATCACAAATAACTAGACAGAAATACCTAAAAAGTTGGGACAATTATGTATGGTTTCTTCTTATCTTCTATGCGTCCAATAATGCTATGAATGAATTATAAAATGATGTTTTAGAAGGGCAGGCAATTGACCTTTTGTCCTAATAAAACCGTGATTAAAGCAGAAAAGCATGGTTGGCGGTAACAATGATATAAAGGTGAGAATAAACTATTATTAATATAAAACCTTCCACATCTATATTTACACGTACATATATTGGATGATCACTTCCCACTATTGGTTTCCACTGTTTCACATATGTATATATGCACAAATTGATATTCTTCTTCAATGTTAAAAAACTAAATTAAGGGGGGATTTAAAAATTGTGTGATATTACTCTCACTGTCTTATTTTTGTAGACATGCTTTTATTTTTAATGTTTTAAATTATAGATATTTTTGTTTTTCTTCCCACCTAATTAAATCACAAAATTATTGTACTGCGTATCCATCTAATTGATGTTTAGTAAAAAAAATTAATTAATGTTCTAGCTAATTTTACTAATACAAGATAAAAGGTAAATGTTAAAAAGGTTTCAAAATTAAAAACATTTAAATAAAACTAACACTCTTAATTCCCATATAAAGGCAAAAGTGCCCATCAAAACGGAATGGTGAGAACTAGAGACTAGTCATGTGGTTGAATACGTATGCTATTGACTTAAAATCTCATGTTTAATCTCTTATAATCAATAACCAGTTCGGATAGAGTATTTCAATTATTACAGTAAGTTGTGATGAAATGGTTTAAACTTTTCTTTTCTAGCCAAAAATTTCAAAATCAAGTTTAATTTATATATGAAGAAGTTTTAAAAATTCTAAGTACAACTGCTGTTGAAAGATAATTTTGTTAAAAAAAATTAAAGTATCACTCGCATTTATTTTTCATCATATACGGCTTACTCTATCAATCTACAATATTATATACTTTTACCTATGTAATTTACCTAAAATAAATACTTAAGTAGTTTTTTCCTTGTTTTTGGTGCAAGAAGCCGGACCAAATTATGTATGTTACTCAAATTAGGCGCAAAAGAAATTTCCTCGAAATTGAAGGTATGAAAAACTAAGGAAGAAGATCGGATATACGTCGTCATGTAGGTTGACAAAGATCATAGTAATGGACTTATGTATTATAGTATGTGTTGAATGAGACGGTAATGGCTTAATTAACGTTAATAGTGCGTCGTAGTAACTAATTAATTAATATGTCATTATCTTCATGCACTTTTTGAAGAATAATGCAAAACATGCAACAAACAGACGCAGTTGCTGAGCTCAAAATGGGTCTCTCCTTCTTTCTTTTAAGTTTCCCAACAATTGTCAACCCTTCCTTGAATTTTCCTTCTTTTCTGTAACAAACCCAATCACTCCTGGCCAAGAAAATTCATGAATTTGTCTTCTATCACAATTCCCCTGTTTTTTTTTTCTTTTGCATTATACACGGCAGGGTAATTACTTTAAATTATGGATAGTTCAACTAACAATGAGCATCTTTGTAAGTTTTAAAACAAAATTCAAATTCTTAAAATGCAAAATTATAAGATACGATGGATATATTTATCTTTAGTGTCTAATTTTTCTTAATTTAAATTAACTACTCACTATGTCAAACTCTTATCAGATATAACTCCAGTACTAGCTACTAGTCTATCACTTTTTATTATCAATTCTTAAAATACATGGTCGAACTAATTGATTAGCAAATACATTTGAGATTTGTGCATTTTTTATCTAGCCACAAAGGTTTCCAGATCACATATGTTTTACGATCCATATGCATCCGATAAACTATTGTTACTGCAGGAAGTATTGAAGTTAGTTTAAAGAAATTTTACACTTTGAACAACTCAAACCAATGATCTTGCATAAGTTTCTCGATTTGTACAAAAATACTTATTGTCATTTGAGCTACCCATTTAAGTTAAATTTGGAAGTTGTGTAGAAAAATGATGGTTTACAACATATAGTTGATAAAGAATAGTAAAAAGAACATATATATTTATTTATAGAATTTTTAGACCATAATATGTTAATTTATTGTCGTGGAAAATGATGGACAATGTTGCCCTATCTTCATTCCGAAGAAATCAGTTAAATAATTGGCTCCCATATAAGAACAATTGTGCTAAAATTTTGTTTTTTAAGCTGTTCTAGACGTTTCTTTTCTCAATTACTTTTACAAAGATTAAGCCCGAACGAGTAAAACCACAAGAAACCGTCCAATCGTTGTTTTTCAGAGATTCATTAATGGTAAAAACAGACTTTGAGTTGAAAATTAAGAGAAAGTCCACGCTATAAAGACGTGTTTTAGGTATCAAATTATAAGGAATAGTATTTGATTTTGAAGAAAGACAGAGATGATGACAATGATGATGTTGTCACTCTATTTGACCCAGTGGATTTTCCTCACAAAGTAGAGTTGGTGAATATACGATTCCAAAGCATCAAGACATAAGCAAATAATCAAAATAAGAAGTGAATTTAACCAAAGTCAAAACAGCTTCAAGTAGAGGATAAACCATTTGTTTTAGGGTTTGTTTGTTAATAATGTTCTACGTGTCTCAAAATTCTTGTGCACAGGAGTCGGTTCCTTCTAAAGATTACATTTCTTTTACCAAACTTAAAGATTAATTCTATGTATGTCCTTTACCATTGTTTAATTAAAGAAAGAAAATTTGTAAGTATTCATGCTCATGGTACGTTTAGCTGATGAAAAGAATTGATTTTTTTTTTGGCCTGGAGAACTCCAATATAGTATTACAAGAAGAATTAATATTATTCTCTTATCTAGTACTTCCTCTTTCAATTAGAACAAACGTTTAAGAGATAAGATATATGCGTTATCAACTTTAAAATATATTAATAGATTTGTAGTTTATTAATATTAGAGTTGTCTCTAACACTAAAAAGTAGAGAATTCGTTTTATCGTGGAACAAATAAAATGACTTATCAAAAAATTTCCACAAAGTTTAATTTTTGTTTAATATAAAAAAATAGATTTATTGAATAAAAATTTCTAACGTTCACATATCTGTCTCTAATTAATGACAAAATGTTGTTTAAAAATTGAATCTTCTCACAAAAGAAAAAGTAATTGTCGACAATTTTTAGATATTGATAAAAAAAATTGCAGGGAACTCCAACTGCTAAAATATGGGAATTCTATAATTGTCATGTGTCTTGTATAGTAGAAACTATTATCAGATTTTAAACTTTTATAGTTTATATATTTAGCAGGTGTCCTGTACATTAATTAAAATGTGCTAAATTTCGTTACATGGTGATTAAACCCCCTAATATATTGTAAGACAAAATTGTTCTCGAAAAGTTCTCGTTTACCTAATCATTTTTCAATTTTTCAAAAATAAATTGTTGATATCTTTGCTATTAAAGTAGTCTATTTATTATTGGCTTCCTATAATATTATATTTAATTTTATTTTTTTATTATTTACGTTAAAATTTAAACCTAATCCATTTTTTCTTTTTATTAATTAATATTTTATTACTAATTTTAAAAAAATAAAAAAAAGTGAATAATAACTCCATAATTTTAAAGAGTTAATATTCACTCCTTTTATTTTTTATTAATTTGTTAATAAAATAATTTTTAATATATTGAATAAGTGGAGTGTTTCACAAACTTTACGATAAGTTAATGTACGAAATAAAATAAAATATATTTTTTGAAGAAGATTGATGGAGAGACGATTGGAAATGCCCCTAAAACATGTCCATCATAACTTATTATTATCCTCCACAAAATATTATATTTTATGCAATTAACTTAATTCAAAATTTAAACTTACTCTAATAATATCATTACTCAACCCTCCAATTAAATTTTTTATTAATTAGAATTAACAAAAATTTATCAAAATCAATAAAAACTTCATACATATATGAAATTACTAATCAACTTTATACACTTTTATTAATTTTTATCAATAAAATATTCGAAAAAAAGGTTAAAATGAACAGTACTGTACAAATTCCAATACACGTTAAACATAAATTTGATTAAAATATATTTATTTGTAAAATAAAATAAAAAGTAGTGTAAGAGATGCTCGTAATTATCAACAAAATTAGAGTTCATATCTTTATCCACAGTCGTGTCGTCCCCTTAATCTCATTATTGTTTACTTTTTTTTTTAATTCCTTAGCATTGCCAGGGACTTAAGGTCAGTTTTGTTTTAGTGAAACCGAGCGTCTCTCAACCACAGCAAAAATCGCCAAAACAAACCGGCCATTAAACTTCAAAGGGTTCTCATTCAGAAAAGTATACTACAGAACTGCCATTATCAAGACAGAACAAGCAACTGCATTATTCTGATCCAAATTTTGGAGGAAAAAAAAAAGATGATACACATTCTGCATTATGCCGTGATAATATATATCAAAATTAATTATATAAACGTCAAATTAAATATAAAGGAATAAAGGGTAAACCAAAAATTTGCAACAGATTGAGTTCCAAGTTTCACCTGGAAATTAGCGGCACTCAGCATCACTGTCTTTCCAAGATAAAGCTCAGAACATATAATTACATGGAGTTTATATACATAATATCAGTCCTGAGAAGAACTTGTTCCCATCTCAAACTTTGGTCGATATTGCCCAATCTTCTCCATTTTTATCATATGCAAAATAACAAAAATCTGCAAACACAGAGAAATAACACATCAATTAATTAACTGCCACCAAATCCATCATTGTTAAAACTGCTTCACAATGGAAATCAACTGTTAAATTATTCATTTTCGAATTTATTTGTCTTCAAATAAAGAACATATTCATGATTCAATAGAAGAACTCACATTTTGATTGTGCAGCCACCACTCAATGCATTGATTATGTAGTTCAAGGTAAAGTCCAGAGCAGAATGCGAGGTTTGCACTCTAAGATTGTTCAGTCTCCTAGCAATACTAAAAATTTCTAGAAGAAGAATCAAGGCATGATATAGTAGCCTTCATATACTTCAATACCAAATGACACTACACTGAGACATCTTGGTTTTTCATTTCTTCCCCAATTTCTTCAAAAAAGGTCAAGAAGTGATATCAACATTTTTCATGACCGGAATGGAATTACTTCACATTGATTGCAGCAGCCATGGTTCTCAGTCTGCGAGAAATTTCTGAAAAAGATGGTCTTTCCGCAGGATCAGAGGCCCAACAGTTTTCCATCAAAGATTTCCATTCTGGATCACACCATGTTGGAATTGCTGGTCGCAAGGTGTTATTCACAATTCCTCCTGAAAATCAATAAAACAATGACAATTAAATGTCAAAACAAAATCATTTCACGGTTTTTGCTTGTCCATGAAGAAAGTAGTTTTGCCATTTAGAACAAAGGTATCATACCATTAATTGCCTGTAATTATGTATTACAAAGAGACACATTCAAACACATACTACTTTGAAATGCTTTAAAAATATGCTGCTAAAATATCGATGAGATCATGGTACAAGGAGGTCGAAAAAGAGTGTTTCAATCATGTCAACAAGACTACAACAAATGCCGTTGCATACAACACCCAACAGTCTGCCTATATTGATGTGATAATAATGATTCTGAAGTTTCAGTATATTTCATCAGAAATCACCTACTAGGATTCTTAGCATCACATCATGCACAAGGAGGAAACGTTTGTCACAGAGTGTCAATTCACGCAACAAATTCAGCCTCTTGAAGTATCCTATGCTTCAAAGCCATCATAAGTTTAAAAAGGTAATCATAACTAATGACTAAGAAGACAACATAAACATTACAAATGTCTACTTGAGGGGGTGGCTTCACAAGGTTTATTGAAACAAGAGTGCTTGAAAAAAAAAAAAGCTAAGGACCTTCTGAGTTAAAAACTATTAAAGATAAAGCATGCTACAACTAATACAAGGATAAACAAGCAGGCCAAACTTATAGTCACCCAAAAATGTCCTCAACTATACATATAAATCCTGTCATAGGATAGTCAAATCACATTAACTTCCTGATTATGTATTGAGAAGGATAGGCGTAACTTCTATAAGTGAAAAATTAAGGGCCTGCCTGAAGAGAAATGCTACTTGTATTCACTATCATGGTAGACTAGAAGCATCATTACTAATTGGGAAAAATTCCCTTTATTACAAGCTAACAGCAATTAAACAAGAAGCTTCACAAGGTGACAAGAACAAGTTCTTAGTACCATGATTTCACATAGAATGCTTCTTTCTGAGAATAATATAAAACACATCTCGATGCTTACCGATTATGGAGGCGCAGTGCATATCGGCATAAGGTTCTTCCCCAGTGAGCAACTCCCACATAACAATGCCAAATGAGTAAACATCAATCTGCAGAAAAGAGCATAACATAATTTAATTGATTGTAGGAAGATGGAAACAAATGGAGACAAGATAGATTTATATGATCTTCAGAATTTCTGCTGAAAGAAAAATTACCTTTTCTGTTACCATGTGACTTTTACCACTCAGAAGTTTTGGTGCCATCCAGGGTAAAGTTCCACGTACACCTCCTGACACCAAGGTGTGCTGCTTAACCTTCGATAAGCCTAAATCACCAATCTACACCCACGGTGAACTCCAAAAGTTAAAAATATTCAACTAATTTCACTCACATTCATAAAGTAGCAAAAAAAAAAGAGAGATTTTTTGTCTCTAGCATAACCTTTTGTACGGAATCTTAACAAAGGGTATAAAAAAAAAAATTTTTTGCCAGCATACCTTGCAGATGGGCCGCTGTGGATCTCTCATATTTACCAGCAGGTTTTCACATTTCAAATCAAAATGAACAATATTCTTTCCATGCAAATACTCCATACCAAATGCAGCATCCATTGCTATGATGA
>CAODLS010565011.1:0-17614 GCA_948243855.1 Flueggea neowawraea | reverse complement strand
GTATAAAATATATGATTTAGCGGATAATAAATAATATACAACATAAATAGGCTATATAACAGGTTTCAAATAACAAAGAAGTAAAGAGACCAACATATCTTTTAAGGAGAAAAAACGCTAAATGTTGTATGTTAAAAAGGTTTGCTATTTTTCTCCAAGTGTCGGTTTTGCCATTAGGTAGAACAGACAGCTACCCTGCAGTGGTACACCCATATATAAGAGGTCAAAAATTTTAATAGAATTATATGTACTAAGCCTATCCGTTATTTAAATTTTTTCACGATATAAATAAATTATTTAAGATACCGTATATGTAATTTTTCTTGATACGTACCTTATATAATTTGTTAAGAATATTTTATATCGAAAGAGTTTGCACTATAATTTCATCTAGGTATCAATTAAGATCGTGACAGCTTTGCTTTTACCTGTAAGCACTTGCATTTAACGCTGAGTAATGAAATCATGTAACATTGAAATCCTTATTGGGATGCTGGTGATGAATTGCAGGAGGAATATGGTGAAGGCGAAGATACTGCAAAGCTGAGATGTGGGCATTACTTTCACTTCAACTGCATCAAGCAATGGCTGGTAGAGAAGAACAACTGCCCCATCTGCAAAAACACTGCTATCGATGTTTGAGACAACAAACTAGGGAAATTTCTCCCATAGCCGTAGCACCTATCCTTATGTTGTGGTCTGTTTGGTTGGAGTTTATGAGAATATGGTGTTAAAAATCAGGGCATGCAAGCTCATGCCTCTTAACAACTTTCCATCTATCTACCTGAATCTCAGTTGGGTTGGTTTACAACGGACTATCCATCTGGTGCAGATCGCTGAATTCTGAATTCTCGTTTCCAAATCTGTGAGCATTTTGTTCATAAAATGTTGGAAATAGTAGGTTTATAATTTTGGCTAACGATGGTCTATATGTAGCAATATAAGCCTCTGAGAGTCAGAAGACTTATTATGCTATGTTATTTGGCGCTTTTAAGGTGCCTTATGTTTATGTTTGGGGATCTCAAGCAAGGCCCGAACTTCTGTTTGTGTAATTGAAAAGACCTTGTTTGGACAATTTCTCAGGTTTTTTGATGAATCATTTGGTGCTTTTGATGATCTCATTATGCTATTCAGAGAATTTTAGCATCAAGTTTCAATATGAACCACAATTTCAAAAAGTTTTAGCATCAAGTTTCAATATGAACCACAATTTCAAAAAGTTTTCTCACAATCTCACTATTTCCAGTAGATTATAAACTTGATGCGGCAGTTTTTAACAGAATTCTAAAAGTATATATAAAGACACTAATTATTGAACCAATAAAAAATATTTATTATACTTGGAACAACTCCGAAACGTGGAAATGCTTACACACGAGCTGGAAGCAACGCGTGGTTTGTGAAGCAAAGTGTCGATCGCGTTAGTCAAAAACCGTCCGATCATCCTTTCATTCACAACTGACATAAGTGTTGTACGGTCAGATACGCCACGTGTACATGAAGCATCGGGAACGTAAGAAGTGTCACAATCCAAAATTAATCCCCACAATTCTCTGCCGTCCGATCCACTTACCACACATCTGAAGACAACATCTCACGAGCAAAGTGGACCCCGCAATAGTTACTTGGCTATTGCAGTGTTTGTTTTATGATGATCTTATGAAGGTACGCTGTATGACGTCTGTTGGCGATGGTGACAGGGATGCTTTGGTGGTCCCGGTCGTAGGGTAGACACAGAAGAGGTTGGATACGAGATCTAGTTGGCCAATCACAGTTAGACACGTAGGAGTCAGATTGTGGTAATAATAAAGTAAATTATTTTTGTGTCTGATTAAGGTGACGTTGGTTCAGACAAGACAACGATGGGGATTAGATAGTGAGAGGTCTGGCGAAATCTGACCAAAGTTTGCATATATTATCAGAGCACAATTGATTCGGCAACGGACTCCAAATTGGGAGAAAGAGGATTGGTTTTGGGAATTATTCAGTTGGATACCAACCAATGTGTTTAAGATCGGCTCCGTGATTATTTGGCTTGTTGTCTTTGACAATAGTAATTATCAATAGATACTATCATTTAATAAATATGTTTTTTTTATAAGAAAAGGAGGAGAGTGGCTGACTGGTGATATTCTGTTCGACATAACCATCTGAATACTCTTTTTTTAATGTAAAATGTTTGAAGGGTCACAATTAAGTTTGGCAATAATCAAGTCTCGTTATTATAGCACTACCTTTGAGGCAAGGGAAAAAATTGAACCAGGTTGCGCGTTAAACTTATCTTGAAAATCGTGATGAAACTACTAAGCTACCGATGTGATTTCTTTTTATGTTTATTTGAAAGAGGAAAATATTGTATAAATAGAAAAGTAACTATCTAAATGATTAAATGGCAAAAAGTATAAGTAAATAATATTAAATTTCACAAATAAAATAACAGACAGATACACTACCGAGAAAGTTACAATTAGACAAACGACTTCTTTTTCTTTTAATTAGAAGTTACTTTAGATTTTGATTGAATAAAATTTAAATTAGTTAAATATCAAACTGATATGAAATAGAATTATAGTATGTTTTTGTTGTCATTTAGCATTATCATGATCATGGTCAGTCTTGTGTGGACGCTTTCGAAAAGCTTGATATAGATTTGATCTATCATTGTTTGTTCCTAATCTTTGTTAAACTAAAGGTTGATGACCCACACTAGCCACCATCTTTATTTCCCGACTCATTATATGTTTTCTTTTCACCACCTTGAATAATGGTGTGATGTTCTGAAAACTTGTTATTTATACAATAACGTATCATGGCAAGATAACATTTTATATAAAAACAAAATAATTGCATGCTCCTTATGAAAATGCTTTTCTGAGAAAACGATGCAAGAATCCTTAAACAGACGATTGCGTACCTTGGTAACATGTATTCTGCTGTTGCGATCACTATGATCACAGGAATATTTGTACCTGGTGAGTGGTGAGTCTCAGCTTTTCCTACTCTTTTGTGCAATCTCTTTATAGGCTAGGCTACTTACTCACGTAAGAATCAAGTGCCTTTCGCTACTCCAAATGTATCGGACATAAAGTTCAAAGATCGAATCAAGTAGTACCCTTTTGTCTAATAATAGTGTTTCGAAAAAAAATTAGTTATAATTTTTCTGTCTTTTCGTTATTTATTTCCCCTTTTGATCTACTTAAGATATTCTCCTTTAGTTTCACATTTTCATTGACTGAAAACAAAATACAAATTCTTTTCTTCTAATTCAATTACTAATTCAATTGTTTGCCTAATCTGTACTACGAAGAAATACCATTGGATTTTGTTAAATTTTGTTTCTTCTAAAACACTTCAAGTAATTGAGGGAGGCATGCATCTTCAACACATATGTTAACGAAAAACTGTGAGACACAAGAGTGCACAATTCATAACGACCTTGTTTGGTAACTAGTAGTATATAGTAGTATATTTTGTAGATTTGATAATAATTGATTGTGAGTGAATAGTAAAAAAGTAGAGTAGTAGCATATTTTTTCATAAATTAATTATATAAAAAATACAACATATGCTATATAGGTGCCAAACAAGCCCAACTTTCAAAAGAAATTTGATATCCAGATAAAAAAAAAGAGATTTAATGATTCATTTTTTAAAAAATCAAATATATATGCCACATATTAATGAAGTACGGTAGGTATTATAGTAAGCCAATTTATTTTGTTTTATTTTTAATTTAGTATTTAATTGAATTTAAAAGTTTAAATCAGGTTAATTAAAACCCAAAACCAAGAGGAGGTTAGTCCGAGTTTGGAACAATGAATTATAAGTAATATTTTAGTTTTTATTAATATATTTTAAGAGTGTAAAATATTTTTCATATATCGTATTTTTGTTCATTCAAAATATAATTTACTCTTATGTATAAATTTTTAATAAAAACATACATTATGTGCAATGCACATATAAAAAAACTAATTAATAAAAAATAGATCATATAATAAAAAAATAAAAAGAAAATAATATGTCTTTTTTCAAACGTAAATTATCTTTTTGCAAACCATCTACTCTAAATAAAGATCCTGTATAAAATTCTAATCTTTGTGGCTTGCCAAATGCCAAGTCCACAATTTGTTCCTCAAAACATTAAATCATCATCCTACTCATGAATCGTCTTTCCTTTCTGTCAAACATCTTAAATGCATCTCCTCATGTCTCTAAAGTGCATACTTTCCTTTATCAGGATTACATTGAATTGTAGTGTATATATACGAACACAATCAAATACCTATAGCAATTGTTCGTGAAAGAATGACATCATTCAGTAGAAAATTGTGTCACTCATTGGTAGGACGCCACTTGCTTTGACAAACAAAAGATCAAAGTCATTGCTGTTTAATTTGGTATTTCATCACGTTTTGGAAATTGAAAAATGGTCCCAACAAGCAGAAACGGTTACTGTGAAATTTACAATCGATCTAGTTTGTCATCCTTTGCATTTAGAGAAACCAGTAGCTAGATCAGGATGCGCATGCAAGATGAGTACAGCCATAAAATTAGGTGGAGAGCAAACCAGTCAGGCAGAGTTGTGCCGTTTTCATTTTTCCCATTAATTTATCAATTAAGGAGTTGGGAATTAAGGTCTTTGATACATGCCAAAACTGAAACAACCCTGTGAAGGTAATTAAAGGCAAATTTCAATGCATACAAATTAATTGTTGGCACATTTGAATGCATACAAATTGTAGATTATGCATGTGTTGAAATTGTAATCAGAAAACTTAAAGAAAAGATTTATTTGTTTATAAACAAACGACTTTCATAAATCTCATTTTTAAAATTTACAATCTACTACTAATAAATTTATAAATCATTAGTATTAGAGTCAATCATAGATAAAAAGTTGAGAGTTCGATCTTTGTTACAATATTATGTAGTATTTGCAAATAAATAAAAGGATTAAATAATAAAAATTTTAAAATAAATAAAACATGACTTTTATAATAATACAATATTATGTAGAAACAAATGGAATGAATTGGAAGAAAGTGAAAACCAAACTAAATGGTTGAAGTTGAAAGGAGGGATAAGGACACAGATTCCCTTAGTTATGGAAACCAACCCAGTAAACAAAATTAAGAAAGACATCCCGATTATGAGTTGAGTGCCGATTACCAAGGAGGAGAAGCGATGAGTACGGAGCAGTGCGACCTTAAAAAATGCTTTCTGGTTCTGGTTAGTGAGGCTCACGTGTGACAGATAGTGGATTGGCCTGACACAAACCCAATTCCACCTTATTTTTTACTGCTACCCAGCCTGCTCAAATTTCTCCTCCACAGGCCAATCCTCAATTTCAAAACCCCTTCTTTCCAAATCCCATCCTTTCCCTCACTCGCACCTCTGCCACGTCTCTCTCCTCCTTCCACTAATGGGTTTGTATCTCAGCCATCTCAATGATTTGAATTGTTTTGATTTTATTAAATTCTCTCTATTAAACCATTTTTTTAATAATGTACACTAATATTAGACTCTTTAATAGGATTTATTATCACTATTCAAAAAAACTACTATAAAAAATAAAATTTGAACTTAAAGATGGGACTCTATATTAAACCATCCCAATAATAGTGCAATGGAAAGAGAGTCAAATAGACACTTTGTTAGATCTTATTAGGGATGCTCTCATTAATGTTATTGTCACTTTTTAACATTCAAAAATTGAGAGTTGACTTTTGAGGAGAGCAAATAGAATGACTTATTAAAAATAGATTTAATGGTATTAAATAATATAAATTATAGTCGTTTTTGTAATTGTTGCTCGACCTTTTAAAAATAACTCTCAATAACAATATTTTTTTTTGCATTTGTGGCACCAAAACAAAATTTTGTCCAAAAAGACGTGTTTTGCGAACATGGCACTGGCGGCATGCTGTAGTAGTCGTCCACGTAGACAAAAAAAAGAAAATGTTGTAGTCGATGTGGAAAAAAAAAAAGAGAAAATGTCATCACGTTATGACCAGTAATTTCACATCGACTACAAGACATTTTCTATTTTCTATCCACGTGAACGATTGCCACGTGGCACTGATGGGCCGCATCAATACGTCGTCAATGTCATGTCAACAAAACACGTTTTTTTGGACGAAAATTTGTTTTAGTGCCACAAATGTAAAAAAATACATAATTCGTGCTATTGGGAGTTATTTTTGAAAAGTCGAGCAACAAATGCAAAAACGACTATATTTCGTGCTATTTAATGTTATTAAGCGTTAAAAATATCCATATTTAATCACTTGAACTAATAAGTAGTCTACTTATAATATGCAATATTTTGATCCATTCTTTCCTGTATTATTAATGAGTATATTATATTATTTGATTTTGGTGAACTAAACTGTATACAGTAGAAGTAGATTGACAAATTATATAATAAAAAATTAAAATATTATAACAATATATTACAAAAGTAACTCCCCATTATAATTACATATTATTAAAGGTATAATTCAGAAGTCTAATAAATTTTTCAATTTAATAATTACCAAAAAAACTGTAATTAAATCTAAAAGAAAAGAAATTTAATATGAAAAAAAAGAAATTTAAAAAGGAAAGAAAACATGATGTGTATATAAAAGCAGACGTCAAAGATGGCATTTGATGCAATGATCAAGACAAACCCAACAGCAAAAGGACCACACTGAGAAACAAGAAAGAGTTGCTGAAACATACCGAAACCAATCCTCTCTCTGAAATGGAAGATATTTACAATACTAATGTAAACAACAATGGCAACAAGGATCACCGTCCCTCCGACGAAATGTCGCTCTTTGTTCACCAAATTCTGCTTCGTTCCTCTTCCTCGTCTTGTTCGTCTTTTACGGCCCACAACGAAGGCTCGCTTCCTCCAAGCTTTTCAGCTCCGCCGTACGACAGCAGAATGCCGAGCGGCGGCGGCAGCTATTTCTCTTCAAATGTGTCGTCTTTGGCTGTTGGAGGTGTTATTGAGAATGACAATGATGTGTGGGACTGCGAAAGCGAGGTGCTTTTGATTGTTCTTTTGTTTCCTTAGTTGGCTCTGTTTTGGTTTAAAAAGTGCTGGATAATGTGATGAAAGTTTTTACATTGTTGCTTTATAAATATCTGATTTCAACCCAAAATCTTCGAGCTCAGTGGTATTGAGATGGCTCTCAGAAGTTGAGTTGATGGTTTTTATTTCTCAGTCACCAAATTATAAGCTGAAAAGGATTGGGTTGATAATGCAGGAGGGTGTTGAAGCTGTAGTAGATGAAGAGCCAGTAAAGCGAGGTCCTCCACGCAGTTCATCCAAGAGAAGCAGAGCTGCTGAGGTTCACAATTTGTCTGAAAAGGTGCAACTTTTCACTTTAATTCTATGGTGGATCGCTGTTGTTGGTTTATTCATCGACTTTCATTGCATCTTTTCAATTCTCCTTTGTGTACTGTCAATTGAATTTCTTGGGTAACAGAGGAGGAGTAGGATTAATGAGAAAATGAAAGCATTGCAAAATCTTATTCCAAATTCTAACAAGGTGTGCTTTTTTTCCCTCACTCAAGAAAAAGGGTTGTTTTGGTTATTCAATAAAGTTATTTGATCCTTTTTGTCCATGGCAGACCTATAAGGCTTCGATGCTTGATGAGGCTATTGAATACCTGAAGCAGCTACAGCTCCAAGTACAGGTATGTCACAGTCTTCTGCTTGAGTTGTGTGATTTACGAAATTTGAAGTCACTATTTAAGGGTAAAAGCTTTAGCAATATTTATCTGCTCTTATATCGTCATGACATCTTTCCTTTCATGCTGCAAATTAGGTATTTTTAGCTCCCACCGAGCCAGATACGCTGTCATATTGGGATATAGTTGATTAAGACATAGAGATTGAATAGAAAAGAGTGTTTTCGAAATCTTTAATGTGATATAATACTATTGGTGGAGATTGTAGAGTTAATGTTGACTTGTCAGTTTTGTGAACTTGGTAAGAATGTCCACCAACTGCATGTGAGCTTGTGCTGGAAAATTGGAAATTATAATGCTAATATCTTGGTTTCGTCCAACTTCATTGATGCATGTATGCTTAACCTCACATTTGAGCTATTGCTTTAGAAATCTTCGTTCATAAAAAATCAAAATAAACAAAAAAAATGCTAATGACATAGAACTATAGAAGGTGAGGTGATAAGAGATGACATAAGTAGGTTTGTTTCTGTTTTTTGATTTGTTGTTTTGTTTATTAATATTCCAGATGTTGTCAATGAGAAATGGTATCAGCTTGCATCCGATGTGCATGCCTGAATTGCTTCTGCCGATCCAGCACTCTCAATCGAGAACTAGGTCTTGTGAGGAAAGTTGGTCTCAGCAAATGGACATTTCAGGTAGCTTTTCTCTGCGTCAAGAAAGCTCAGAGCATAGCATTTTTGGTCTTTCTAATCAATGCACTCCCTCAAATCATCTATTGCTACTGAACATGTCAAGTATAGCAAATTCTGAGACATCAGCGGGCATGGAATCATCAATTCAAGGTTACTTAGGATCCTATCTGTTTCACACACCGTCTGAGGTAACTCAGCACAAGATTCCTTTGAAAACGACATCTATGGATGAGGAGAAATTCTAGTTATGTTACATGCATGAAATATGAAGGGAATTCTCAGGGAAGACATTGTATCAAATCAGCTATTAAATGCACATCCTCCTTGCAGGAAACTATCAGGTCATGGTTTGAGTCTGCAAAATTTTCATTTCATGACATGCTTGCTAAATGTTTTGGCCTATGCTTGACATATCTCTATTTCCTGGAGAATTCGAAATGGGAGCCACAGATACCAAGTCTTCATTTCCATTCAAAATACAAGCATCAAATCTAAAGGACTGCAGCTCTGTAGCTGGATGCGAGATGGGGAGAGATCAAACCAACAAAGTGCTCGTAAAGAATATAGGACAGAATCTAATGTCTTAGTCAGAATTTAATGGGTAACCACATTCTTTAGTAAAGAATGTTCTTCTATATGCCAACCTATTCGTGTCTTAATCTCCTTGGCGTGACTTTTCTTCTTTTAGCCAGCATCCAAACTGAAAAAGGAACACTCGGCGGCTAAAGTAGATTACCTGGCTGATTTTAACTCTAGGTGTGTTGGATTGGCAATTATGGTATTTAATTAGGTAAGGCACGCATTTGCTTCGATTTATGTACATGCTGATTTAGCAAAGTTTTGGACATGCATCTCTGATTGAGCAAAATGTGCCTCTTCAATGTATTATGTTGTCGTTGACGAAGTGATAATGCTTTTAATGTAGTAAGAACATATATCCCCTTCCATTTTTATATATTCTTCCCCATCTCACACTAACGATAAATTCATTCGAACAGAACTGAGAATTCACATACTGTTGAAGTATTGTTCTTATCTTTTCCATTGTCTTTTTCACATTCTTTACTGTGTAGTCTGGGCAAACAAGTGAATCTGATTATTTCCTTGATGATTTCGACTTCTGTCCCTGTTACTGATACTTGTTGAAAATTTTTCTCATCAGTCTTCAGTTTGCTTCTGAATAAAGAAATTTAACAGTCAAAAAGAGGTGGAGTAGCATATGCAATTCTTGGTCTCAACTCTAAAGACCTCAAGAGTGGCAAAAACGTTAGACTAGGAATTTGGTCTTTTGCTCGTCAAACAAGGTCGCCTTGGGCTTTACGGTTCATGTTTGACAACAAATTTCCATATTGGACCAGATAATTTTTCTTTGTGTTTTCATTTTAGTCAACAAAAGGGAAAATCTGCTTCAAAGCTCAAATGCTTGACAAAATCGTATTTTAACATGTAGAAGAGGGTGAATGTCTGAACAGGTTTTGCCCCTAACATTATCGAATAAAATAGTAATATTATTAATTAAAAGCTAAGCTAATATTATTTTTGTTAAATTCAAACTTCAAAGATATTATTTTTGTTTCCCGAAATTAATGGTTATGATCAGCTAATGAACTTGATTAAACTTTAATTATACCTCTTCATGTAATTTTGCAGCCTCATGTTTTTTTGCGACCTTTTTAACTCATCAAGTGCCGGAAAGTCTGAAAGTGCGGCTTTTGAAACGAAGATGAGTCGCTGAATGTTGTGTTGCTCGTACATTCCTAGTTTTTCTGACAAGTCTTTGCCAGGTAGCAAAACTGACAACTCACAAAGTTTTTGATCCACAATTAATTAATTAATGCAGTCTGCTCCTGAGAATATTATTTAAAGAAAAGTTGTCCATTACAAATAACTAGATTTAGGGGAAAAAAAAGACAACTAAATTTCTGTTATGCTGGTTTCTGTTTGTCTCATGTTAATTGAAACACAAAACAATTAGGATTTGTTTCTGGCTCTGCTTGTGTTGTCTTGTTGCAAATAGTCTGCATCACGCCTAGTCATCTGCATCACGCCTAGTGAGTCTGCTTTAGTGATTTATGAGGCCATTCTTCAAATTTTTATAGCAGGGACAGAGGAGAACACAAAGCAGCGAGTATACTCTCATTGTTCAATGTGACACTAGGGGTAAAAAAAAACATAGGGTTTGTTTGAAAGGGATAGCATTTAATATTTTGTATATTTAGCGTTTTATTAAAAAATATAATTTTTTTCTATTTTTTTATTATATAATTATTATCAATCATTATTAAAATTACACACAATCCAAAATACACTATTTCTTCCAAACAAGCCCATAAACAAATTCAAGAGTTCTTTTGATTAAGCCTCAAATGAAAGGTTGCTTATCCAAGTATAACATGTCCCCAAATTGGCGACTCATCACAAAAATAAAAACCAAAAAACTGCTTTTAACGGTTAGTCTCTATAGTCGAAAATAACATGGTCATAATTTTTCTGATCGCTTAATGTTAAAGATGACACCAATATTATTAGATTACACGGCTATTAGTTAACATAATCATAATTTCATATTATGTTGTGGAGAGCTTGTAACTAAACCCGTAAATACCCCAGGACGTGGCTTGGAAAAATAATTTCATATCATGATAAGAAAAAAATTAGCGAAATGTTGGAGGTAATTAGTTGACGACATTTTTCCATTTTTTTTTCTTAAAAACAACAAATTAACTTCAATCTTGAACAACAATGAGGGACAATTCCACAAATAAACAAAGGAGAAAATACGTCAAGGTATTTATGAACAAAACAATAGAGAAACATATGGCGCCGTTTTTACGAAGAAAATAGAAAAATACATAAATAAACAAAATATGGTCCTAGAATCCCTGGTCTTTGCGTTGCGACACTTTGGTGTGGCCAAAGCTGGAGAGAACCAAACCAACTTCCCCTTTCCGTTCAATTTCTTCTTTTCTTCTTCGCTTTCAGTTTTCTGATCCCTCTCTCTCCGTCACGTTCACGCCGTCACTTCTCTCTCTATATAAACACCACATTCGAAGTGTATGTGTATATAACTCATCCGTATTATCATAACAGTTGTAATTGAGAGAAAAAAGGAAAAGAGAAACTATGGAGGAGGTGAAAACGAACGGTCCGGACAGTTTGGGAGTGACGTGGAGCTTGGACGAACCCTATGGTGACGGCACTCCTAACCGATCTCTACCAGTTCACCATGGCCTACGCTTATTGGAAAGCCAACAAGCATCAGGCGCGAGCAGTGTGAGTCCGTTAACCGATCGTATTTTTGTTTTTGAATGATAAATGTTGAATATTGAAGCAATTTCAGTTAGTTAAGGATCCGTTCGTTATGTGTTTTGTGACGGAATGCTTGTTTCAGTTTCGATTTGTATTTTCGGAAGAATCCGTTTGGCGGCGAGTATACGGTCTTTGCTGGCTTGGAAGAGTGCATTCGCTTCATCGCTAATTTCAAGTTGACGGAGGATGATAGTGCTTTTATCCAGCAGAGCCTCGCCGGTTCATGCGAGGTGCTTTAATCGAATTGAACTGAATTTCGATGATTTTTGATATGTTAAACGCAGCGGTTTTGAATTTTTTTGGTTTTTGTTTGGATTGTAGAGGAAGCTTTCTGTGATTATCTTCGAGGATTGGATTGTTCCGAAGTTGAAGTGTATGCTGTTTCTGAGGGGTCCGTTGTGTTCCCTAAGGTTCCTTTGCTGCGAATTGAAGGGCCTATAGCTGTGAGTGGTTTCAAGATGGTTTTTATTTTATTGTTCTTGAAATGTTGGAGTTAGTATCTTGATGCTTATACTATTTCAATTTTTATGTATTTCAATTGCTGGAAACTCCGTTGTTAAACCTAGTTAACTATGCATCATTAGTGGCTACAAATGCTGCAAGGCATCGGTTTGTTGCTGGAAAGTCTAAAATTCTTCTAGATTTTGGGCTTCGAAGGGCTCAGGTAATGAGTTCTTTTATATGCATGACCGTTTACTTATTAGGTCCTGTCATCTTGTAATTACTCACTATTAACAGAATGATCTCAATCTTTATTCTAGGGACCTGATGCTGCGATAGGGCATCAAAGTATTGCTACATGGGAGGATTCGATGCTACAAGGTAATTTATGCTGAAATATCTATTGTATTTGGTCAAGCAGCAATCCTATTGTTATGAAGAAGTAAATACTGAAGCCATGCTGAATTTTCATATGCCGATTGGCAATATGCACATGTAAAATTTCTTTTGATGGCTTATTAAGCAATGTAATTTGTCCTGTTATAACTTCAATGCATTTATTACATTCAAGTTTTGGCCTGCTCTGCAAAATTTATTGTTTGTGCATGTATGATGACTTTAGTGTAATTTACCAAGTCAGAGAACAGGAACAAAGTGAACCAAAGATGCTAGCGCCCCAGTTAGGTTGATCTTGACATCACTTTGTCTTTTAGCTGCCTCTGAAAAGGCTGTTTTTCTAATGCTTGGTGTGAATTTTTCAGTTCTTTTTTTACCCCCTTCCATGTTTTGGCAGCAATGTTGCAGCAGGGCGGTTATTTGGGATACCTCTTCGTGGAACACATTCCCATGCCTTTGTTAGCTCATTTATGGTCAGTATTCAAAATAAGCATTTAAGCCATTTCAACATAGGATAGTTCAAGTTGACATGTATATCTGGATTGGTTTAAGGTCAATTTATTATTCCCTTTCTAGTGACTTTAGTTTGCAAATGAAATTGCATCACTTCTACACTTATGACTGTATCAACTCTGTTTTGTGATATTTTCATTTCATTGATTTGGGTCTCTCCTGGATGGTTAATGCACCTGCTTGCTAGTCAACCAGTGCTGTGACGCTTTTGTTATTTTCTGCTATGGTTCATGTTTGTGTTGTTGCTTTTATCTTCTATGTCAACTCTTCAATTTCCTTTCTTTTGTTTTCTCATCCTTATTTCTTTTTCCTTTTAAGCTTAAGGTTGCAGTCTTCCTTGTGTTGGGTCTTAGTTTTACAAAATTTATTTACTGATTTGCAGAGTCATGATGAGATCACTGATAAATCACTTCGGAGTATAGATGGCTCAAGTACCTGTGAGGACTTTGTCAGTTTGGTCCAGAGATGGCTAAATAAAATTCAGGTGTTAGCATTGACCTTGATGAATAAGATAGAGTTCACCTTTTTCATTGTTTTTCATTTTTTTTCTCATTTCCAGACCTGTTTTTGCTCTGTTTTTCTCCGATTAATACTATTTATGCTATTTGCAGTGGTCAAAATCATTGCAAGGTGTTTTTGGTGACACCAATCAAAGCGAGCTGGCGGCTTTCACCTCATATGCCTTGGCATTCCCTGATAGTTTTCTTGCTCTTGTAGACACATATGATGTAAGTATCCATTTTGTATATTAGCGAGTCACATTTCAAAGTATAGATAATATAGTTTATTACTCTGTTCATATTTCTGGGAAATATATTTTCTTGTTGTCTCCAAACCTGGTATCTTGATATTGAACTTCTCTTTAGATCTTGAATTACGCTAGACTATATTTCCTGAATCCAAATCCAACTTTTTTCTTGGCACATTTTTATTCCTCTTTATATAAGCCAGTATTCAGTTTCTTGAAATATTGCATAGTATGTATTATTATTTCATCCCATTCCTTTTGGCATGCTCTTCCTACCAGGTTATGAGAAGTGGAGTTCCCAACTTTTGTGGCGTTGCTCTAGCACTCAATGATCTGGGGTGAGTTCTTATGCTTGATCTGCGGTTTTGCCTTGTTTATTAAATTGCATGTCATGATGACAATTGACAACATTCAGTCTTAATTGCTTTTCTTCTTTGCCTATTGTCCATCTAATCCAGAATTTAGATTTTTTTTTACTCCTCGCTCAAAGCCTTTTATTGTCAGTGTCTTTATAAAATTAAGCATTTTGTGCTCTAAATACTTGGTGATTTTAGATGGTGTCATGTGCAGTTATAGAGCAAAGGGTATTAGGTTGGACTCTGGTGATCTAGCATATTTATCTTGTGAGGTTCGCAAGTTCTTTTGCAGCATTGAGAAGGAATTTGGAGTGTCTGGTTTCGGGAAGACAAATATTTCTGCTAGTAATGATCTCAACGAGGAAACTTTAGATGCTTTAAACAAACAGGTATATATCAAGTCCTAGGCTGCTTATGAGAACACTACAATGCACGTAAGATGCAGCTCCATTGGCACAATGAGGATATTATTGTGTCAATTGAGTAATGTGGCAATGCCTTCAATTGCATTCTTGGTAGAATGCTATTCCCAAATCAACCTAATATCACAAGATTGATTGCGATTATGAGAAAGAAAATATGTCTTTCGAAGTTGAACGAAGTAAACCATGATGGTCAAGCATCTATTCATGAATCATGATTAATCCATATAAGATATCGTAAATCGTGTGTTATGAAATATGTAAATTTGGAACTGTTAAAAATTGCAACATAAGAAAAGAAGGAATTTTGTTGGACGTAAATATGTTGACTTTTTTCCCCTTTCTAATTTTCCGTACAGGGTCATGAGGTAGACGCATTCGGAATAGGAACCAATCTGGTCACTTGCTATGCTCAAACTGCCTTGGGTTGTGTCTTCAAGCTTGTGGAGATAAATAGTCAGCCTCGCATCAAATTGTCCGAGGATGTTTCAAAGGTTTAAAGAGACAAGAAGAAGTTTCTATTATTATTTTCTTTTTCCTTTTTGTGATGTTATATATTTGTCAATTTGTTCTAGGTCTCCATACCATGTAAAAAACGAAGTTATAGATTGTATGGCAGAGAAGGGTATCCTTTGGTGGACATAATGACCGGAGAAAATGAACCTCCTCCAAAGGTAATCGAAGAAGTCATGCATTGCTCCTTGCATTTCTAGTGTTGGCTGCTAATGATCATTTTATTTGAGAAAAGGATTTCTTATTCTCATGTTAATTTTCAGGTGGGAAAACGAATACTCTGCCGTCATCCATTTAATGAATCGAAGAGAGCATATGTGGTTCCGCAAAAAGTTGAGGAGCTGATGAAGTGTTATTGGCCAGGGAACTCAGGTCAGTGTTTATAAGAAATTATGTCTACAGATAGCTTTGAATGCCTGGTACCTAATAGTGGTACTTACCGAGAATATGCAACAAGTTTGGTTCGTAGTTAGAGTTAGTAGGACTCTCATAAACCTCACAAGAGTTTTTTTTTTCCTTTCGTGGCAAATGTGTGCAAGCAGAGTCTAGATTAATCCATAAACTGGATTTTTTTTTTCTTGTAGGTAAACTGAGAAAAGAATTGCCTCCTCTAAAGGACATTAGAGAGCGCTGCATCAATCAGCTTGCACAAATGCGGCCTGATCATATGAGGAGGTTGAACCCTACGCCCTACAAGGTACTGCATACCCCAAAATTTTTCTTCATTTCAATTTTCGTTTGTTGCAACAATAAGTAAGTGTTGGTGATAAGCAGGTGAGCGTTAGTGCGAAATTGTACGACTTCATTCATTTCCTATGGCTCAACGAGGCTCCTGTCGGAGAATTGCAGTGAGAAGCAGCGATCCATTGATTGAAAAATTGCAAGTAATGATTCCAGTAGAGTTGGAGGAGCTTCTTCGTAGTTACAGACTTGGATAGTCCACTTTACATAACATATATATGTTATTTGAGTTTCAGGAACCAATTTGTTTCAAGTAATAATCAATAAAATGATCCATAAATTTTTATTTTTTGTTCAAACAAACAATTCTAATAAAATGATCCATCAACTGTTGCGGAGGTGAAACAGACTCTTTCTTTAATAAATCTCAAATTCAAGCTTCCGTACCAAGAAACTTTAAACTGGGTAAGATTTAAGTGCCGTTTGGTTCAACTTACAGAAGTAAGTTCTAAGGAACTTACCCACTCATCTCTTAGTAACGTACTTTCTTAAAAATTGGGGAAGTACAATGGTAAAAAAAATCGTCTTCTTGACTTTATATTTCCTTTCCAATAAACAAGACGAATTTTCCACTTCCGAGGAAATTTAAATTTCTTGATATGCTTATTGACGACCAAATGATACCTTAGATTAGTTAATGTAAACCGTATGATCTAATTCAAAAACTTCTTAACGTAACACGTAAAATTTGGAAACTTGAAAATCCAAAAATACAATAATGAACTAATTGGAATGTATCACTGTAATAACAACGGAGTTCGTCTACAACTACAGCTGCAGCACCGTTCATATGACCATCGTTGCACTTGTTTGCTGCTAACTTGCTACTATATTAGTCTATGACTACTATGATTAAATTATACAGATGACATTACACGAATAATTACATCAAGCAGAAAAAGAAAATTCGATTTTGCTCTCATATATATATGTATATATACAAGAGTTGGCCAGATCCTTCATCTGCACCCATCCATAAGCACAACGGTCTCTAATTTTTTGAGCAGTTGCTGCTGCTAAATCCACCATTGGTGGAACCTTGTTCACTTCTTTCTCGAATGGTATTCTTTTGGCAGGTTCCAACTGCAACTCATAATAACCATCCAAGTAATTTAAGTAAAGAGATATTTATTCATTGCTGGTATTCACAAACAGAGCAGGATAAAGAAGAAGCAAGTAACCTTTTCGATGCACCGTACAGTGTCCAGCAGATAGCAGAAATATGTAAGCTGTTTATAAAGGTCTGCTTCTGGATACTGTTGAATACATGTTTGACGGTGATTATGAGCAAATTGAAAGCGCAGGAAACATAAACAAAGATTAAAAGTTTGAATTCGGAGAGTATAACCTTTCTCACAAGACCATTACAGCGAGGATAGTTTGGACAAACAGTTCCTCTTTCTGCATCACCAACCAGCCGCAAGTTAAGGCTGCGTGTCATATGTTTGCAAGTTTCATCATCACACTGAAAGAAAGGGAAAATGTTGGTGAGATCTAACTACCACCAAGCATATGTTGTCTTACCAAGCAGATTCACATTCCCATGGTAAACTATATTACCATCATTAAGCCCTTGTAGTACGCAGAAACAAACCCCTCCGCTTGCCTTTTCACCTGAAATTGACAGAATTGTTCTCAAACTATATATAAATTGAATCTAAAATTAAAGCATGGATTTAGCCTTCCCTGGCAATGTGATTTGTTCAGGATGTAGATAACACGAAAGGAGTTGATATTTTAAATAACAAGATTTATACCACTTTGATGATTTTAATTATTAATTTCATCATTCTC
>CAODLS010564895.1:0-12582 GCA_948243855.1 Flueggea neowawraea | reverse complement strand
TGCTGTACGGCCATCTTTGTCTACGGCATCCACGTCACGGCCGTCATCTTCGGCGAGAATCCGGCTAAGAGCCGACTCGTCGGCTTTTTTAGCGGCGGTCCACCAGGGAGTTTCGTACTCCGCCACCACGTCACGGGCAATGAAATCCGACGGAACCCATGAAGGGGTATGACCGTCTTTCCACTCGATTAAGTATTCCATGCCGGACCCATCTGGGAGTGCTCTACTTCCTATAATCTTGCTGACTTCACCGTACGACTCGTCAGCTTCGGTGGTGGCGGTGGTGGTGTTGTCGTTCGTGGATTCTTGAAGCATTTGTTGCTGGGTTTCTGGGTTTTGTTGTATGGCTAGAACGGTGAAGTTGGGTCTGTTGGCGGCGACGGTGCTGACGTGGAGGGGTGGAGGTTTGAGGAAGGGGATAGGTGTTGGTGTGGGGGTGAGTTTGAAACGAGAGAGAGAGTGGTTGAGAATGAGAGATTCCATGGAAGGAGTGAAGTGTGTCGACTCTGCGGTCTAGTCTGGTTTGGTAGTGGAAGGGTCAGGGGAGGCAGAAGAGTTATGATTGGAGGGTTGGTTTTGTAATCTTGATGGAATCATATGTGGATAAGAAATCTCATCCTTTTTCAGAAGAAACTCTATACGTCGTCGTTTTATATTTTTTTAGGCACAGACGGCTCAAATTTGTTTCCTTTTACAAATTATGGTATTGATTTTTTTTTTCTCTAATTTTCGTGGTCCTGTCTTCTCCGTCCCCAAGCTCCTTGAGAGAGATTTGCAGAGCCCATGTCATCAGCGATGATCAATCACTCTCTTTATACTGTTGAGATAGAAGAAGAGAGAAACTAAGCAGAAAGTAGGCAGCTTTGGGGTTTTGGAGCTCCTGTGACTGAGGTTCAGGATTTGGCCTTTACACTTTAATTCTATCAAGAAAGATCCAAACTTAATGAATAATTTGATTATTTTGATTTTGTTCATCCACGGTGGTTTGATTGTTAATCGAATTCAAAGTACAGTATTGCCAGTTCTTCAATGCCTGTGCTACTCTGTTTTTCATGGGTCAGTGTGTTTTGTTGTCTGTTAATTCATCTTAAAGAAGGTGGGTTTGATGGAGGTGGCACCCATGTGTTTACCTCTATTTTTCTTCTGCTTCATTGGTATATAGGAGTGTGTGTTATTTTGCGAATGTCTGGCTTATGTTGGATGAATTTTGATTACAGAATACCTTTGCAAGCAATTTTCTTCTTTTACATAGGAGCGTCTGTTAGTTTGACTGTTTTCAATAGCAAACCATGCTTAATTTGCATAATTTACTGAAATCAGATTATGCTCAAGTTTGTTGAATGTATTGTTGTATATTGTGATAATTACTTATCAAACTTGAGCATAATTTGGATCTTTTAATAATTTTTGAGCAGCTGTGACCTCGTAGTTTTCTTTGAGTTCGACATGAGTGTCTTTTGAGTTGCTGTGATCGCTTCATGGCCTTACTGTGGAATATTTTGTCCACGACCTGCATATTGATGGCTTTGTTTGGTATTGAGGTTAGAACTGCATCGAGATTGCAAAAGTGTTTAGTAATGACATCACTGCGATGCTTAATCGCAAAATGCTCTTAAAACACAATGTGAGAAAAACTTTGGTCCTTCATTGCATATAAACGCAAAAGTAGTTCTGTTAAAAGCATGCGAAGTACTCGGGATCCTAGAAAAGTAGTTCCGTTAGAACCTAGGCTAGAACTCCCCTGTTTGAAGATAAGGTTTCTTCAATTGTTGTGTCTTTTCGGTGCCTTCCTTTCTTCTCTTTCACATATAATCTTCAAATGCCTGATGGATTTGTTATATTTGGAGTGATTTCTTGCTTTGTACTTATATGTTACCATTTATTGCTGGCAGATATGTCTGGAAGAGGCTCTTAGGGATCTGCGCCAACAAGCAACAAGCAGAATGTTCCTGAGCATCAAATTCGAAGCTAAAACAATTACTTTCTGAAAATTCTTTCAAAGTTTAATAATGCAATTACTTTAATATTTGGTGAATAATAATTTCTATGGTTTTAGTTTTACTTGAACAAATTTAGGTTCTGAAGCTTTCGTTTTCTGATCTGGGGTCGTTCAATATTCGCCAAATAACTTCATGCTCTTGTGCCTTCTGTTCTGTTAGCTTATTTCGGCTTCTTCATTTGCTACGGCTGTGAAGGTTCAATTGCCTAATAAGTAGCTGTGATTTTTTTTCATTGTTTTATATGGATCTCATTGTTAAGTCTACTGCGATATGAATCACTTGATCTGTGTAATGTGGTGGAATTTTCTCATCATAAGAAATTATGATGCGTTGTTTCGTAGCTTAAGAAGGTTCTACCAAAGAATTGTTTATTTGCACTTTTGAGCTACCGAACATGCGAGTTAAGTGTTCTTCTTTATGACTGAAGATTTGATTTCTGTTTTGTCTAGAATAATTCTGTAACTTACTAAAAACAAACACCAATTTTAAAGAATTACAGCAGGTTGTATCTCCATTCTCCAAGAAAGTGGCCGAGTATTGTTACTCTGCATATACAGAAGAGGGCCTCATATCGCCCAATAGGCTTCGAAAGAGCCCAACTTATCCTCTTCATTGGTTCTTCACTTTCATGGTTCCATTTCAGCTGGACTAACCCTTGTTCAAGCCCAATGACCCCGAGATGAAACTCTATAACAACAAATTTATCAGAACTACCAATTTAGAAAACACAGGAAAACACTTTATCACCATCGTCATCAGTCACACACACACATTGTTAAGATCAATTCGCCCTTGCATCAACAAATAAAGGGTCAAAACATATGAATACGTGTTTGATCAGTAATACTAACACGTCAAAAATGTTCGAAGATTCGGACTTCGTCACAAAATCTTGCAATAAATCAAAATTAAACGAAACCATTACCAAGAATTCACTAAATACATAAACAGTATACATTTCATTGATCCGCCAAAAGAAAACGTATATCCTACCAATTTACACGGACACAAAATATCAATTACATAAGTTACATCTACCCACACCATACCCGCTTCTGTCGAGTACCCAGCCAAAAACCAAAAAGTCAAGACCCAAAAAAGAAACAACATACAACCTTAAGCACAAGCTTGGCGTCTTGGAGCCATGGTGAAGAGCAATTCAAGATCAGGCGGATGGAAATACCCGTTCTTGGGTGCTTTTCTGTTCTTCTTCCCAAAACTGCATGGCTTCTTCTTTGGCGGAGGTGGACACGCCACCGGCTCTGGTATTCTGTACTCCCTTCTGTCCGGAGTACAACACCCTTCGTTCTCTTCCATGTTTGATGGTTTGAGTTGCAAGAATTTTGTGGGTTTTGTCTGGTTTTTATAAGTTTTTGCAAAGTGAAATGAAAGCGGAGTGTTTTTGCGCAGTTCAAGATTGTCCCTTCAAAGATGGATGTGGCTCTGTTATGGAGGATTCTAGGAAGTAGGAACTGTCAACTGGTTTATTTTCTTTGTTTTCTTGTGGTTCTTATCGTTACACGTCAGTTTTATGAAATATTAATTTTGGAAATTTTTCCTTAGAGAACAAAGCAGGAATGTCAAAATATTGCAAAGAACAAAAAATTAATCGCAAAAGCAATTGATGGAATTAAAATGGCATTTTTGGTCGTCAAGTGATAAGAAAACAGTATAAATAAACACAATGTGAATAGCAAAAATTCCCGCTTCTCAATCTCACAACAACAACTATAGGTTTTTTTAGTTTATTCACTTTATTTTTTTTGTCTTCTATCATTTATTTTATATTTTTTATTATATATTTTTAATCAAATTTTTATATTTAATTTTTGAATTTAATAAAATTTATCTCTTTATTTTATTATTGTATTTTTATTATTGTTCTAAAAAGACAAAAAATTCAAAACAATGAATTTGTCATTTTATTCGTTTTCAATCATTTGATTAGAGTCGAGACACTTAAAGCGCGATTTTAATTCTTATTTTAATTTAAAAACACTTTAATTTTTTAGTACATTCATAATTTTTTAAATTCACTCAGAATGTGATGTTGTATTCCCAAATTTTTTAAGAAAAAATAGGAAACAATTATAAATGGCAAAACTCTTTAACGAGACTTGAAATCTCTAATTAAGTTGAATTTTTGTAAGTGGCAAAACTTTTTAACGAGGCTTAAAATTTTTTATCGTGGTAAGTGAGGAAGAGGTAACTATTGTTAGATATCAGAATACTTGAGGATGGTCTTTTAAACACGTGTTACCATGATCTTGGACCAGCAGTGGTGCAAAAACAGATAGAGATCTTCCAACATGGCCTAGAGCCATTGGTTCTAAAGCAACACAACCCACTTGCCATTGGGCTGCAAAATATTGGTTTCATTTGATCGTGCAATTTGCTAAGAACTGAGAATTTAAGGTGTATTTTGGCAATCCACTTATCTTTTCTTTTGATTGATTTGTTCATACTGAATGAGACAAATTGCAAAGTCTCATTTTCCTTATTAATGAGCTTCTAATATAGGAATACTAGATTCGTTTATTTTATTAAGCCATCAAGGATTCAATTTTTAATAAGATATTGCATGAAACAAAAAAAGTTTCCACTTGTTTTTTTCAAAACTTGGAATAAACACATTCATTACTATGAACTCTAGCTCTAAAATTTTATAGAGAAGAAAACGTTAAGGATGTGGCATTTTCAAAACTATTAAACCTCATCTATAAAATACTTGAGCTCAGACAAAGACTCAAGCCATATATAAAAACAACAACCTCATTTATTTTAAAGATAAATCTATTTCCTACACACAAATTTATAGTTTCCTCTAGACTAAATTTCGAACTCTGGGATGCCAGAGTCTTGGACAAACCATTCTTACCACTTGGATTAGGATACAAATTCCTATTGATACTAACTTGATTGTTTAAGAAAAGATAAAAAGGAATAGTCTTGTCAATCACCTCTACTGTCTGTAACAAGAATAACTACAAGCAATTGTTTTTTCTCCTCTCATTTAATAGTGGGGCCAATAATGCATTCTCGTTTTACATGCACTTTAGAGTACAAACTCTACAAGTAACATAAGGTGTGGTTGGAAATAAAATCGACGTTAATTCATTCATAAAAAGAAAAAAAAATGGCTTGAAGAATGCAAGTTCAACTGGCTATAATGATTTTGACATCATGGTGTACGTATGTATCAGAAAACCACATTTATCTGGTAAAGTTGGCTAGTAATTAGAATTTATTTAGAAGCATTTTCATGTAATCATAATGTGATTTTTTTTTTCTCAATGATCTATGAATAACGTAAATTTCACTTGATTTCAGATTACATTATGCTTGGTGTTATGATTTCTCGTCTAGTTAAATTTATTAATTTACCTTTATTTTAATATCTTTTTAAGGATATTTTAGCCAATAAACTTTTTTTTAGTTCCCAGTAAATTTACTAGTGCAATTCAGTAGTACTACTTGAATTACCATAATTTTGTTATTTAAACTTAAGCCACATATAAAGGTAATGTTCAACCTTAGTTTTCTTTACTTGGCTTGCTCTACGTAATAGTTTGCCTAGTAAGTCTTTCCTTGTTCATTGAGGTATTATCCCTTCTTCTGAAGAACTTTGTGTTCGTTATCAAATTCCTGAATCCCAAGACCATTTCTTCTTCATTGTTGTTTTTCCTCCACGGTCTGGTCAAAAGTGTTCAATCAGATCAATTTATCTTGGACTATGCCGCAGACAACTTATTCTTTTTTTCAACAATGGATTAGCCTTGTTCATAGTTCCATTCTAAAGGCTTTCTGGATCTCTCTATGGCAAGTTTTGGCTTGGGAATCGTGGATATCAAGAAACAGAGCTGTTTTTCAGCAAGGAACAGCGGGCTCATGGAAAGATATAATATTTTCTGCTTTTTGGCGTCTTATGTGATGTGTAAATTAGTATCTATGGCGCCGATGTTTTTAGATGTCCGGTGATATTCTTTTTTTGGAGATGATATTTTATCTTGTATTTGTCCTTATAGTTAAGTCTCCATCCCTACGGTGATAGTTTAGGCAGGCCACTCATCGTATAGGGGGCCGAGACTCTGAAAATTTTCACCAGCCACTATTTTAGTGGCCGTATCTTTAATACAATGAGTATATTTACCTATCAAACACAAAACTTAATTCTCTTTTTTTTTTTTGAAAAAAACAAACACATGCTTACACAAGTTAAAAAGAATTAAATACATTTAAGATAATCCATGAAGAGTAACTTTAGCTTCTTTGGTTTAAATATCACGGCCAATAATTATAAAAAAAATTAAGATATTCTTCGTTTGTTCTTGATCGTGTGGAGTAAAGATATCCTCTTTGATTGAAACTAAAGTCCAGGATGCCACCCTCCCATTTATCCCTTTTCTAAATCTTTTTGAACCATTACATTGATTTATCACGTATACCGAATTCACGAACTAGTTTCATTGGCTCCACCGCTATCGAAATTTAACAAGATATAATGGCCCCATTTGCTAGCTTGCCCAAGTTGGACATTTGTCACCAACATTTCCTTCCAAAATATCTTCTGATCACTTGTCTATAAGTAAAGGCACCAATCTTGCAAAATCTATCCTCCACGTATGCATATGGACCATAATTTTTTGCTTATCGATAAAAATATTTCTATGTTGAATTAATAATCACGATTGTTCATGGTCATATCTTGCCTACAAGGATTATCTTTTTTCGACATTATCGACTTCCCCAATTGGTGCATATATGTGATTCTTGTGTATACATAAGAGATTAGAGATGTAAAAATTGCACTAGAACCGATAAATCGGACCGAATTCGAATTGGTCAAAATTGGGATCGAACCGGAACCGTGAACTACACAATAAAAACCATCAGTTCACAATTTGGTTCCTGTTCAAGAGTGTTGAGAACCGTGGAATTGCCGGTTCCGAACCGGTTGGAACTGACAGTTTGAACTGCCGGTTAAACCAGTGATTCAATCCGTATAAACCCATAACTTTAATTCAAACCAGTGGTTTAAAACATTATAAAACCAGTATTTTAACCAAAACTAGTGGTTCAACTTTTCAAAATCATATTTTAATCTCTTAAATCAACGGTTTAAACCTTTTTAGGCCATCATTTTTAACAAAAATCAACGATTTAATCTTTCTAACCTCGATTTTAACATTAACGCGTATCAACCAGTCACCAAACTCATTTGGAGCAAGCTCATCCCACTAAGATGGACCAAGAAAGCTGCTCAAGTTGCAGATATCAACTAGACCACATTTCTATATAACAGAAAATACATGAAATTCATAAATTTCGAAAGTGACACAACAAGGGTAGTCACTAAAACTGTATTTCATGATAAAAGACATTCTTCATGCCAGCGATAACCGATTTCCTGAAGTGGGGAACAGATGAACATGATTTACTCAAATTAAAGATATTTGGAAGATAGAACTGGTAGAAATAATCTTGCATCCAGCACCACATTTTGCGGTTACAGTGAATAAAAACAAGAAAAACCATAATATTGATATGCAAAGTTTGACAGACACAAAACAAGTATTTGAGGAAAAGTAGCCCTTGTCTATAGCTGTTGCATGCATTATGTAGTGGGGAAGCATGAAAGAACAGAAAAGGATGTAACTAAAACCTGGATGCTTTTCACTACAAATTTATCACACAAGACCTAAACTTGTGAATGCATATAAATGTATGGTGCAAAACAAGTATAAGCTGCTCCATTTCACATCTTTATGAGTTGGTCAACAAGTGCACATGAGGTGGCTAACACATTCTATAGATCTTTTCTTTTTCCAGGTAATAATTCAAAATGTCAGTCTGCTAATTTTTAAATATGCAGTTCATTAGGACCAGCAGGGTTACAGAGGAAGCCTATTCATGCTACCGTACTACAGCTTCAGCATTCAGCTTAAAAGTTAAGAGTTGAATTATGGATTCGAAAAAATAAATATCTACCTTACAGATGTATTTTGAGATTCTGAAACCAAACATAAAACTGAAGACAATAGCTTCTAACAGAGCATAAAATTTCTTTCTATAAGATACAAAAGAAAATGTTTTATATGTAAATAGGAAAAGAACTTCAGCTCAATTGTAAGTTGTTAATACCAAATTTGAAAATATATGTTGTGATAAAGGTGTGAGGACAGGGAAACAAGACTTTGACCAGGAAATCCGAACTGAACCACCAGCCAGATTCATCTGGGTTTCTTTGCCTATTTGGTTCAGCATCATATTTGTCCTGAGAAACAACACTTCTCATGCAAATTCTTTTGATAATCCTAGATGTGCTCAAGATGGAAGTAAATGCAGATTGAATAGCCAATAAAGTGCAATTCTTGCACTAAAACAGAGGAGTCTTACTGTCTTAGTAGAAAGTTCTACAATACAACTCTCAAATGTAAAGAGAGATTCATGTCAGACAAGTGAAAGGGACATTATGTACTTGCAATTAGAGTGACAATAACCAGAAACTTGAACAAGAAAAAAGCAAGGAGTGCATGAAGAAATGATGCTGTGCAGCAAAGCTGATACATATTCCATAAATATACAATAGCAAGACATCATTACTTTACTTTACTATAAACAAATGAATAAACATGACGATAAAGTTTTCATTAGTTGGTCATGGATTATCTTCTCTCATACATGGAATGTATATGGTACACTCTTGCTGGGCTAATTAGCTGAATGCAGATTGACATGTCCTATACAGACAGACCAATGCAAAAGTATCTTTAACTGTTCTTTTATTTTGAGGATGCAAACATATATAAAGCATGATGAAAGCTTAGGGCATAATGTAAGCATGATAGTAATGCAGTGATAACTTCAGAAGCTGTTTCAAAAATTGTTGGGATTTAATTTTCAGTTTGTTTTTTAGAGTTCAAATCTATTCCTCTCCATCTCATTGATAGAACGGTAATGCTTCATCAAATCTAATGGCCTAAAAGAAATTGCTTAATACGAGGGGGATTCAAATCTGATACAAAGGAGCAATGGGAAATGGGAATATGCCTACGTCAAATATTAGTGCATTGCAAGGATGCAAAATTTCTCTTTCATAATCATGTGGTAAATCTTATCACAAGGAAGTAATGATGATTTAAGGCCATTTTGTGAGAGACCGAAATCTAAAGGTGAGCAGAAATTTCCAAACAAGAGGTAAAGGAGAATTTATAGCGTAAAAGGTCACTTAAGTCTAGTGAACAATTCCAAATGTCAAAGAGGTAAAGGATATCTATTGATAAGAAATTGGACAATGTAATGGATCAAAATTCGAAGCAAAATGAAAAGAAAAATAGGAACTCTGGACAAAAAAAACTTTTATTTTTTGTTTTTATGTGCATAGTGCATACTTGTGTTAGGTAACTGATAAATGAGTTGAGTTTAGTAGCAAGCTTGTCTTAGATTAAAAATATTGCCAGCTAAAGCAAAGTTACATCTATAAAAAGAAATAATAGAGCCAACAACTTCCAGGTATGATGAAGTATCAAATAGAATCTAACCCTCTTTCTCTTTTCTCGTTTTGTATTTTCTTTTTCATATTCTAATATCTAATTTTCCACTGAATGACTTTATCTAGCCCAACTAAGATCACATTATTCCACTGACCACTTATACAGTTTAAGTGTATGCTTTACGGGACTCTTGCCACATGAGTCTACCTGAGATAACTTTCAGTAGGTATCAAAATGTATGAAACATTTCCTCACAAGCCACAACACAAACATAGATTTTCAATAGCCTTATTTGAGTGTGTGTGTGCACACACTTCTCATATGTTAACACTTTCCAAGACGACGATACATGCCACAAGAGTGATTACATAAAAACACAAAACACCTGGCACGCAGGGAGGAAAAGATAGGTATTTTGCCATAACAAACTCATTTGTACTCACATTTTTTATGTCATACAACAGACTTATCTATTCGATACACAAATTGCAAGTTGCATCAATCAGCACAAGAAAAATTACACAAAGCATTCTGATAAAAACAAGAATACTCAAACTGCAAATGAATGAAATTGCACAATGATTAATCAAGCATTTTCCTTTAAAATTTCACAACTCAACTACTTGTATTGGAGAAATTCATCATGTCTTACAATAAACAACAGCATACCTGGGAGTCCTGATAAACAAAAGGAATGAACTTGTACCGAACTTTACTCATGTACTCTAGATATCTCTCTCCAAATGTCTCAATCATCAGAGCCTCCTCTATTTTTGCTTTCTGATCATAATACATCAAACACACCGCTACCACAAACAACAAGCTCAGAGGTGCACAAAGTGCAACAAAATAAGTGGCAAACAGAAGCATTGACGAATAAATCGGGTGCCTAACCCACCTGAACGGCCCGAATTGCACAACAACAGTAGGCACAAGTACCTTTTCTGAATACTTAGCCAGATAAAATGTAGAATTGTATTGCATTAACAAAGTTGCCACTATCAAAATCCAAATCCCAACATTGCTCCACCCACCTGGAACAAGGTGAAGTTCCGGCCCTTCAAACGCTGCGAGCCAATGTGCGACCATGACACCAATACAGAACAAAAGGCGGTACCATTTGGGCGGGTTCACATCCCACTTGGGATCGTGTGGTCTTGCAAAATAATCTCCATACAAACGTTTTCTAACACTGACATTAAAGAAAAAGAAGTAATGATACATCAAAAAAAAACACAAAGGGCCAACCTTCAAGATAGCCATTGAAATGAGCAGGGGGCAGCAGAGTAAGCCATGCAAACGCTGAAGTAACAACAGCGAGTTGCTCAAAAATTGAAGCTTCACCCAATGAATGCTTGTAAAAACAATATGAACCATAAACCCCAAGTGGCAGAGCCACAAACCACGGCCAAAACAACCAAGACCAACTAAAATACATCCAAAAAAATGGGTTCAAAAGCAAATTCTCAGTCCATTTTGCAACTGCGATAGCAACGGACAACACACCACACCAATTAATGATCTCAAATGGGGTTGCTTCCAAAAGGTTGCTTTAACTTTATCGAAAGAGAGATCCTTGAAGGGTTTTAGAAAGGAGAAATTTTTGGAGGATTCAGCAGTTGCGGAGCTGGAATTTGAGCATTTGAAGGGTGATGATAAATGGGTTCTCGTTGGTTTCAGTGATGGAGGCGATGCTTTTAGTGGGTAGTGAATGTGGCTGTTAGATACATGGGACTGAAAGTGTTTGTTGAAAGGTCTGAGTGAAAGCTTTTTGGTCGCCGTGATGTTACTGGCTTTGCATGAGATAGTAAAACCCAGTGGGGTTGTTTTTGAGTGAAGAAGCATTGAAGCTGTTTGCATTGCTGTAGAAGACTGCTTTCAACGACTTTCTAGGGGAAGTTGAAGAGTGCTTACATTGTTTTGAACTGTGGAGATTAGGAAGAGATGGCACAGAAGAACGGCTTTGCTTTCGAACCGAGCTTCACGCATGTTAATGGCCGAGGAGGAGTGTCGATGTTCTGTTCAAGTTATGAGGGTCTAGTCCATCTAGTGATGGCCCAGTAGTGCGATCAAGGACTTACAAATTCATGAGCTTGCCTACAGGGAGTAATCCAGTTAGCGGAGCTTTTGTCAAGCTTTGCTTTATTAAAAAAGTCCAAGTTTGTGCTCGGGAAAATCACACTTTTATATCCGAATAAATACTAATTTTAAAAATTATCCTTTAACAATATCAATTTTAAAAAGTTTAAGAAAAATAAAGCTCATTTGAAAAATGCCACATTCGCGAGAAATTGAGATATTTTCTCTAGAAATTGATTTTTTTTGCGAAAAAATGAATTTCAGTAAAAAAAATTATATATTTTTTCAAAAAATTTTCAAAAGTCTCCAAAAGACTTCAAAACTTTTTTAAAAGTCTCCAAAAGGTCTTCAAAAATCTCTAAAAGTTTCAATTTTTTATAAGAAATTTAGTTTAATTCAAAAGGTCTCCAAAGGTGTCTAATTCACACAATTTGTTTATAAAGAATTTGATTCAACAAATTTTCTGTTTAATATTTTTTAAAATTAAGCTTAATTATTTATGTATATATTTACAAATTTTAATTTATTCAATGATAGTTAATTTGGTATACAAAAGCCTCCCAAAAATTACAAAGGTCTCCAAAAGTTTATCGAGGTCTCCAAATGTAATCACTCCTCCACAAAAAATCAAATTAAAAAAAAAATCAACCAAACTCAACAAAATTAACCTGCAAAAATTGTGTTTAAAAATGTTTTTTTACATTAAACCTAATCTCACAAAAGCATATATGTGAACAAACAATAAAAGGATTTTTATGAAAAAACTTTTTAAAAATAAGATACTTTGAGTAATTTTAGTAAACTTGAAAAACAACAAGGCAACAGCTAGGGTTTAAACCCTAGCCGTCGTGTAATACCCCAGATAATTTTTATAATTATTTTGGGATAATTATATTTGGAATAATTAATTTGAATAATTATTGGTGGATAATCAGTTTTGGGAATAATTATTTTTGGATAATTATTTGGAGAATAATTATTTTTGGATAATTATTTTTAATAAATTTGGG
>CAODLS010564698.1:0-23797 GCA_948243855.1 Flueggea neowawraea | reverse complement strand
CATTGTCTAACCAAATCCAATTCTCTCTCGATATGTTCCTCAAAAAATCCGATTCGTGCGGATTATTCCCCCAACTAACGAAGAGATCTTGGCGGAATTGCCACATATGAAATTGAGCACAATTTTGCAAAGAAATAGCCACAATTTTGCTCAATATCATTTTATTGAATAGTTGACCTAGCTCCTTGTTGTTTGAACAAACCCTCCGTTTCAATTGGTATTTTTTCATGAAAAGCAAACATGAGATAACAAATCCAGTCTTTCACTAAGATTTCGAATAGCTGGCCCGAATTCAAGTTGATTATGTTTCGCCCCTTCCTCAGAGAAAGACGATAAAACAATTCCCAATCATGGTCCTTACAGATCAGATCATCCATATAATATACAAAACGAAACTCCAGATATTTGATATTTTTGTTTTTGAATGAGATCTCCATTCCAGCGACGATTTCGTTAGATATCTTAAAACTAGAATCCCTCTTTTTTCTGATCCAGTTCCTCCACCACCACGAACCCCAGTTAGATTTAGACATGATAAACTTTTTAGTTATTGGGAGAACCCAAGTACTCTCTTTTGAATCTAGAAAACGGCTCTCAGAGATCTTTTTTCCTTTTGGAAGATACAGAAGCGAAACAATTAACCTATTAATGTTGGAAGACCCAAAGGATTCTTCCAATGTATCATTTCTGGGTCCAATGGAATTCATAGGTATAGGAAAATGCCCTATCAAATAGAGATTTTTTCTTTCGACCATCTTTCGATTGTTAATACGATATATAAGGATCACTACTACAAATAGTACTACACCATTGATCGTGAAATATCAATTGCTTGTTGAACCCTTTGAATTGCGTGAAAGTATCATACTCCAAATTTGGGAGTCCAAGAGTTTTATAAAACGTTCTTGATGGAAAAAAATGTGAATGAAAGATCGCACTAAATTGAATTGGGTACATGAATCTAAGAAATAGTGAGAATTCTTAATCTCTCTCAATTCGAAAATCTAGGATTTAAATAGATGTCCTTTCATTGATTCCTCCTAAATTGTATTGATTTATCTTAAAGATTTTATTTCAATTGAAATTTGATGAATAGTGGAGCCCCCTAGAAAAGCAAGTGGCAAACAGCCCGTGATCAAGTGGTAATGTGCAAGAGAATATGGAGCCCAAAAACAGAAGGTAAGCCAAATACAGCACCAACAGATAGGCCTTGGTATCTACATTGCATGTTCACCACTCGAATCTCATTTTCTTTTCTTTCTTCGAATCTCCCCATCACTTCTACTCTCACTCACTTCACTGCTACTAATTAATTATCCTTCCTTGCCTCGTTAATACTGCCAACTTCAACGTTCACTTCCGTACGTTATCCTCATTTTTTGCTCCCTTTTCATCAATGGCTTCCGTCTCTGCCTCTTCCCTTACCTTCCAACCTTTGCTCAGTCGCTCCAACCTGACTACCCAGGTCATTTATCTTCTCAATTCATTGTCTTTATAATGTTTGCATTTGATTTTAATTGAAGCATGAATGTGTATGAAATGTTGTTGCTTTTTGGCGCAGGCAATTCACAGAAATAGCGTAATGGTGGCTCCAATGGGCTGGACAAAACGTGGCTTCCCTTCCTTAACATCCTCACGCTTCCGTGTCACTTGCGCGGTAATCAATGATGTGCAATCCTGCATTCCATAATTGTGTTTTTTTATGAGTCATTTTATTTACTCGCATTATAAATTGAACTCATAACCTCTTAGCGTTCAATTTGCTCTACTAATAATGAGGTATAAGCTCATTGGTTCTATAATCTTGCATTATCATACCAGAAATTAACAGTATTAAATAAAAATAACATTGTCACGATAATTAAGAGCTCTTTAATTTGTGATGATATTTGTTTCTTGTAAGTGAAATTACAAAAGTGGGTATGAATGGACAGGCAAAGCAGGAAACGACGCAGAAAGTTTGTGACATAGTGAGGACGCAATTGGCGTTGTCTGCGGAAACGCAGCTAACCCCTGAATCCAAGTTCTCAGAACTTGGTGCCGATTCCCTTGACACAGTAAGCCCTTTTTTTTTGGTAACTAAATATCGTCCATAAATTTGGAATGCAAGCAAAAAGGTGTATATATCGTATATGTATCCATGGCAGGTAGAGATAGTGATGGGTCTGGAGGAAGAATTTGGAATCGCCGTGGAAGAAGATAATGCTCAAACCATAGCAACCATCCAAGATGCTGCTGAACTCATTGATAAACTAATTCAACAGAAAGCTGAGTCCGGTAGCTAAAACCATAAAAAACGAGAATTTTGTAGACTGAGTTTGAGCTAGGATTGTTATCATTGATTTGTTTTTGTGGTGGAATTTACTTATTAATTGTTTTGCTTAATGATTTACTGCTGTAGCCATGGATTTGAAATAGTGTTGCTTATTGCGTACGTAGTGGTAAAACATTAATTTGGTATGTTATGTTCGTCATGTATACCCTACTGCATGTTGAAGTATTGCAGAGTGTGTGTGGTTTGCGGACTTGAAGAAAGTGTGGTATTTTCTTCATTAGTTACAAGTTGCATGTGATTTACAATAAGGGTCATTTGGTTTGCAGAATATAATTTTATGAAATCTAATTACTATTCCATGTGGAATAAAATTGTTATTCCATGGAGTTCTATGGCTATTACATTCTTTTGTTTAGTTGAATGTAATATTTTAAGAAATAAAATATAAATTATTTAAAAAGATTATTTTGTTCTTGATTTTTCAAATAGATTTAAATATTGTACTTTTGACATTTCATTTAAATAGATATTTAAACAACATAAGAATATAATATAATAAATAAATAATAAACGAAACAACATAATAAAAGATAAACAAAAAAATTTGTTAAAATATAATGAAATTGTTAAATGACAAATCTGTAAAATATCATTTAGAAAAAAGTCCAACCAAACGCAGGTTCCGAATATATGTATATATTGAACTTGAACTGGACCGCCCAGGGCAGATTATGGGAGGTTCAGTTTCGGTTCGGTTCGATTTTAGTTCGGTCAGTTTGGTTCACAGATCCAATTTCAGTTCAACCACGGTTCTAGTTTTGGTTCGACCACGGTTCAAACCATTTTTTAAGTCAATGTCAAATAGGTTTCGGTTCGATTTCAGTTTGATTCCGGTTCGAGTTTGTGTTTTGATTTTTTATTTTAAAATGTAATTATGATTTATTAATATGGATATCTCTAGGAAAAAAATCTAACTATATCAATTCCTAGTAAGAACATAAAAGACTTTTCATATTCAATATTTATTATGTGGAGGTGTGGAATTACAATTTCAAGTTGTATGTCAGAAATTACTATTCTACAAAATCATGGAATTGGCAATATGTGGAATTGGAATTCCACAAATGAAACAACATCATATGAATTCCACATGGAATTCCAATTCCATGAACCAAACATACTGTTAAAGTATTTCCACAACTTATTTTCATTTTCGACTCTTCATTTCATGATCGACTACACCTTAACAGAATTTTAGTTGTGCAATTGATGATAACACCATCTTAAAACCAACAGTAAGCTGTTCATTAGAGTTGTTCGAAGATATTAAAAAGATGAATTGAATTCATAATTGTATCCTCTGTAAAGTCACTATTACTTCTTGAATGGATTTTATTCACTAGATAGATGTTGAATTTTAAGTAAAAAAATTCTATAATTCTATATACTTCCAAGAAGAAACTCGATTGAATCCTAATAACAATGCCATTAACCAAAACATAGAAAGGTCATATTTTACGAATTGTTCAAGTTGTGGGGTTAAAGGTTTTGGAAATTGAGTTCCTTAGTCCCCAGTTCTATTTATATATATATATATATATATATATATAGAAAGGCGGAATCACATTTGCAACTCTTAGAGTTAATTTCACCCATGATACCTAAACTTTATTAAATGTTTCAATATAATACCTAAAGTTAGTTTGTTTTACTCATGATACCTAAAGTTTCATTTTTTTCACCCAACATACCAGAACCTTGTGAATCAGTAAAGAAAGTCCACATGGATGGACACATCAGCTTCCCACCCAACAACAACCCAACCAAGCCAAAAAACAATATACCTCAACATCTGCATTCTTGTGCCTATTCAAGGTTTGACTAACGAGCCTAGCTGCATCTTCAGGTGTTTTTTGGCGGAGGCTTTGCTTCCTTCCATGCCTCCAAAAGTTCTCCATACCTTAATTTAGGGGTGCACAAAAAACCAAACAAAACCAAAAAATCGACCGAACCTGACTGAAGACAAAACCGAAGGGAAATGGATGATTATGGATGCTGAAATGTGAAAACTGAAAGGTTCGGTTAGGTTGACAGTTTTAGTCTTTTGAAAACCGAACCGAACCGAAAATTTGTTGAGTATGAAAATTTGACTATTTATGTTGATTTTTGATTTGATTTTAGTTTATATTGTCGATGTTAATTTAGAATTTAATTTGACTTTAAATGTTTTATTTTAATTTATTTGGAAAATGATTTTTTTATTAAGATTTTAAGGTGGAATGTTGCAATTTATAAATCTAGTTTTTATTTATGTTTTAAACCGACGAAACTGACCGAATCGAACCGTACCGACAGCTAACTGAACTGACCGAATTGAAGAACCAACGGTTTGATTGTAGATGACCAGAAAGTAAAACCGAACCATTTGATTCGGTTGACGGTTTAGTTACAAAACTGAACCAAACCAAACCGTGTGCACCCCTACCTTAATTGATTTCAATTGCGGACAGATCACACACTCAACAAGTTAAAAACTTCAGCTAATTCAAAGGCTGATATGAAACTAAAGACCCAAACTTATTATAATTTTCACAGTAAAACCACCTCCATTACCAATTAGCTTGAGCCTTCTTGGATGAGACCACATATTGACTGAGTCCTTCTGGGACCTTTAAGAATACAAAAATGAATCAACTAAACCAAATTAATTAGCTCAATTAAAGTCAACGCCAAGGTAGATGCGGCAAATTAAAGAAAAGAAAGAAAAAGAAAGCAAGAAAGGACGTACCTCATAATTGATTTCAAAGTGAAACAAATCATGGGCAAGAGCGAAAACCGGGATTTTGGAAGCAGATACACCGTTAGGTCCCAAAGAGTTAGAGTCCCCTGTTGTTGAGGGTTTACAAATAGGGACGACAATGGATAGGGTATAGATAGGGTATATCAATATTTTAATTTGTATCCGTAATTTATATTATGTACTCATACCTTATCTGTATCCGTGCGAGTGATAAAAATTATTACTCGTACCCTACCTACAGGGTATCTGTTTACTCGTAAGGTACCCATTTACTTGTAGTTTAAATTTAATTAATTAACTTAACAAATAATATATTATCAATTTAGAACAATAGATTAGAAAAATATTTGAGATAATATGGAATATTATATTCACATAATATAATATAAAAGTTATAATTTATAACTAAATGTAATTAATGAAATAGTAATGTGATAAATTATCACTTGAAATTTCTAAATTACATTTTCAAGACTTGTCTGAAACTTGTTTAGGTTTTTTCTAAACTCTATTTATATTTCATACTTTTTTAAAACTTCTTTATAACTTGTTTATACGTTGTTTATATGTTATTTATAAATTATTTATATGTTATCTATATATTATATATATGTTCTGTATATGTATTATATATATTTATATGTTGTATATATGGTATGTACAAGTTACAAACATATCATAAACAAATTATAGAATTAATACTTGTATGTTCTGTATCTATATAAAAGATATAAAAGTTACAAACATAGAATAAACAAATCATAAATATAGTATATACAATATACAAACATAATATAAACAAGTTGTAATACTAATACTTGTATGTTATGCATCTTTGTAAAAGATATACAAGTTAAAAACATAACATAAATAAATCATAAACATAACATAAACATAGTATATACAAGTTACAAACATAATATAAACAAGTTGTAATACTAATACTTGTATGTTCTATATCTTTATAAAATATGTACAAGTTAGAAACATAACATAAACAAATCATAAACATAACTTAAACATAGTATATACAAATTACAAGCATAGCATAAACAAGTTATAAAACTAATACTTGTATGTTCTGTATCTCTGTAAAAGATATACAAATTACAAACATAGCATAAACAACTCCTTAATTTTTGAAAAATAGAACAACACCAATAGAATATTAACAATATTCCAACAATATATAAACAAGAGTTGGTAAATTTAAAAATATATATTTGTGAATTTGAAATTGAAAAGTGAAAATGTAATATGCAAAAGTGGATAGTGTAAAATAAATATTGTAAAGTATCGTAGGTGTATTGTGTAAAACCAATATATGTAATACATATGTGTGTGTATGTGTGTATACATATATATAACATGTAATATACATATATATAATACATATATATAACATGTAATATATATATATATATATATATATATATATATATATATATATATATATATATGTGTGTGTGTGTGTGAGAGAGAGAGAGATAGAGTATGTATTATATATATGAATATATGTGTTATATATATGTAGCATGCATGAGTAGCGGGTATGAGTATGAATATTACCCAACGAGTAAGAATACGTGTATAGGTAGGGTATTCTAATATCCATATCCATATCCGCACAGTAAAATGCAGGTATTATCCGTACTCGTATCCATACCCAGTCAAAACGAATAATACATGTGTTGACTGGGTACGGGTAGAGCCAATACTCATTGGATAGAGTATAAATTGTCATCTCTATTTACAAACCAAATCCAAATGTTCTCAATTAAAGTTACCAAGCGACAAAGCTCCATGTACAGAGATAAAGTCAGACAAGAACAAAGTTACATAAATTACAAAACATCAAATTAATATTTTTGTGAAAGTTCTCCCGCTCCAAGCACCATCTTAATTCTCCTAATCCTGTCCAAATTGACCCGAGTGTTTCCTGTTTGGTAGCAAGCATCAAATTAATATTTTTGTGAAAAATCTTTTATTACTATCATGTAGTTTCTTTATATGCAATATTAACAAAGAAACAAATAGTTGACTCTGAAGACGAAACAAACAATGACCGTATGTGTTTACATTGTGAAACTCTCCCCGCTCTGGTGGAGTACTCCTCGCCCTTGTGGCGTCCTTTCCACTTTGTGGGTTTGTTTGGGTTTTGCTTTGTAATCTTGTTCTTGCCTTCTTCTTCTCTTTACTGACTGCTTCTCCCCCGTCCAGACCTCTAATAAACTTGCCTAACTTCAACCTGTTTCCTCCCTCAAGATTTCTATTTCAATTGGCACTCTAAGTGTTCGGCATAATGCCTAGCCCAACTATTTGTCACATTTCTCCCATTTCTCACTCACATCTACTCCTTCCTTCCTCTGTTTTTCTCTCTCTACTATTTTCCTCTACAATCGGATAACCTATCCGCTAAAACCACATCTCTAAACCCCACTTCTTGTCTTTTATTTATTCTTCACTTTCCACACTTTCTCCACTTTAAATGGTTTACCATTTTAATTCCTCCCCCTTAAACACATTTCATTACTACTACCACCCCAACCCAGACCCATACTTGAGTTTTATGGATTTGAAGATTTGATGGCTATAGTTACCGTGAGCAACGATGTTTCGCCATTCATGGAGGAAGCAAGTCTTCGGGCCATTTAAGTGATGTTTCTCTTTTCCTTGGTTATTCTTATCACTATGATTCTTTGTTGGAATGCTAGATGATGTGCTAGTGTTGGGTTTGCTGCGAATTGCAGGAGTTTGAGGTCGATGTATAATCCCCAAGTAGTAATTTTGTTGGAAACTTGGGTGAGTGGGCGGAACACTGATATCATTATTAAGAATCTGGGTTTCCATTATCATGCGAGACAAGAGGCTGAGGGTTTATTTGGTGGTATTTGGGTTTTTTGGTCTAATCGCAATATCCAGGTTAATGTAATTCTCCAACACAAGCAAATTCTCCATTGTCATATCCAAATGGATGGCTTTAAAGGATTTCTTAGTGTTGTATATGGCAGCCCCAATCCTACATTACGTAAAGAGCTTTGGGGTCATATCCGTTCAGTTGGTGATAGCATACATGATTGTTGGCTATTGATGGGTGACCTCAATACTTTTTTGCATACAGAAAACAAGCATGGGGGTCGGCCTGTTACAATTGATCAATCTCGTGATTTTGTTGATTGTGTGAATGACTGGTTTAATTGAGATGGAGTCCACGGGTTCTTTGTTTACTTGGGAAAAGGCAAGGTATTTTGGAGAAGTTACATTGGGGTTTAGGTAATAGTCTTTTCAAAGTGAAACACCCGAACTCCTTTGTCGAGCATTTACCTTATTCCAGATCGAATCATAGACCCATTCTACTACATCTCGATTCTAGAATTCTCAAAAGTATTGACAGTCGTCCTTTTCGGTTCAAACTGCTTGGTTGAATGACAATAGATTTTCTAATTTCTTTGTGAATAATTGGGAGTCTAATACGGATTTCTCCTTGGCTTTGGAGTCTATGTCGGGAAAGCTGAAGAATTGGAATCAGTACACCTTTGGTAATATTTTCTTCCAAAAAAAATTCCTACAGAATAGATTGGCTGGAATTCAGAGACGTCTTGAGATACACAGGGACTACTTTCTGATCAATCTTGAGAAAAAACTTCGCAGAGAGTTGGAACAATTATACTCCAGGAAGAATGTTTTGAAAAAAAAAATCAAGAGATCATTGGATTGCTCTTGTGGATCAGAATACAGGGTATTTTCATACATCGACACTCATTAATCGGTGCAGAAGCCGTATTTTCTCTCTGCTTGATTCTGACAATCAGGTGGTTTCTGGCAAAGCTGCTCTCAAGAATCTGGCAGTTCACTTCTTTAGCAACCTTTATATGGAGGAAGGGATTTACATTCCGCTATTCACGGAAATTTGTTTTAGTACCACAAGGAATATGGCTAGCAGTCGACTAGTAGGTGATCCGACAGAGGAGGAACTTCATAAGGCTCTGATGCCGATGAGTCCGTTTAAAGCGATTGGTTCGGATGGGGTTCAACATATATTCATGCAGAAACAGTGGAGGACTATAAAGGATTCTTTTGTTAAATTTGGTCAAAAGATTTTTAGGAGGCAGGGGTCAATTGCAGATGTTAACCAAACACTGATCTTCTTAATTCCGAAGGTTTCTAGCCCATCTCAGATCTTTCAGTTCAAACCAACTGGTCTTTGTAATGTGGCTTATAAGATCTTATCTAAATTTTTAGTCTATCGGATTAAGGATTGCCTTTCCAAACTCATTGGTGAGGAACGAACCCGTTTTGTGCAGGACGTCAAATTATCAAGAGGTAATTCATTCTATGAGAATTAAAACGGGTGCTAAGGGTTGGATGACTATTAAAATTGATATGGAAAAGGCCTATGATAGACTGCGATGGTCCTTCATCCATGACACTGTTGCTTGCCAATTTTCTAACAGATCTAGTGGACCTTATCATGCACTTTATTACTACTCCGAGAATAAGTGTTCTTTGGGAGGGTGAGAAGTCGGCAAATTTTCTCCTTCGAGAGGTATACGGCAGGGCGATCCAATCTCTCCATACATCTTCGTTCTGTGTATGGAATGTCTGGCTCATGTTATTAGAGATGCAGTTCATTCCGAATCTTGGAAGCCTATTAAACTTACTCGTATGGGTCCTCTTATTTCTCATTTATTTTTTGCTGATGATTTGGTCCTTTTTGGTGAATGTTCTTCAGCCCAAATCGATGTAGTGTTGAATTGTTTACAAAGGTTTTGCAGTGCCGCAGGTGCGAAAGTAAGCATAGAGAAGTCCAAAATTTTCTTCTCAAAAAATGTTTCTACTGAATTGGCTACCTCCATTAGTGATCGCTGTCAATTTGAGAAAGTCCGGTCATTGGGACAATATTTGGGGGTTCCCATCTTGCAAGGTAGGATCTCTAAAGGTACCTATGCTTATCTTATCGATAAAATTAATCAACGCCATACTGGATGGGCAGCACAGAAATTGAGTTTCGCAGGTCGACTTACTCTCATCAATTTGGTGTTGTGCTCTATTCCGATGTATGCGATGCAAACCACGGTGTTGCCTGCTAAATTATGTGATGACATTGACAAAGCTGTTAGAAGATTTCTTTGGGGTCATAATGGTTCGGCAAAGAAATTGCACCATCTCAATTGGCAAAAAGTGTGTCGTCCGAAGTCTGAAGGTGGACTGGGTATTAAACCGACTTGCCAAGTCAATCAGGCTTTCATGGTGAAGTTGGGATGGAGAATACTTAAAAACCCCCAAGCATTATGGGCTCGTGTTCTCAAAACTAAGTACATCCGCAGTGAAGTGCTGGATTTTAGTCACTCTCGTAAGTATCAACTCTCTCCTTTATGGTCGGGAATCTTGAAACATGTGGACGTACTGAAGAGCGATAGCATGATGTCGGTGGGAGATGGCACTAGTACTAGGTTTTGGTTGGATAATTGGGTAGAATCTTTGGGGCATCTAGCTCAGCTTACAAGTGCACCTTTAATTCCAGAGCAGTTAAATATGACAGTTGTTGATTTCTTTACTGCAGGGCTTTGGAATCATGATTTCTTATCTTCTCTCTTGCCTAATAATGTTGTTGATGTGGTGCTTTCTATGCATCTGCCTTCCCCGGATTGTCCACCTGATGTTTTGGTATGGAAACATTCTACTTCTGGAACTTCTCTTTGGCTTCGACAGTTCAATATCTCCAAGCAAATGATGTTACTTTGGATTCACAAGTTCCTGATTCTTCCTGGAGTACTCTTTGGAAATGGAAGGGGCCAATATGTGCTAAAACCTGTCTTTGGCTGCCCCTACATTGCAGGTTGTGCACCAACTCTCAACGCATGTTGAGAAGACTTACCAATTCTACAACTTGCATCCGATGTGATTGTGGGGTGGAAACTATATTGCATGCCTTACGGGATTGCCCTACTATCCGTCGTCAATGGAATAGCTTGCTTCCAACTCAAGTTAGAGTTAATTTCTTCTCTCTTCCTTTGAGTGATTGGTTGATCTTTAATCTAGGAAGTAAGATTTGTCATGCTAGTAGAGTTCAATGGTCTGTTCTATTTGGAATTGAGGTGTGGAGAATTTGGCTAGATCGAAATAATGTAACTGTTATAGGTGGCGTTGCCAATGGAAGATTGACTAGAGATTGTGTTCACATTGCTTATAATTTTATTCATGCAACTAGGTTGGTTAACAATATGAATATAAGACAAATTCCCTCTTGTACTAATGCCAAATTCTTTGAAGGGAGTTTTTGTATTAATGTGGATGGGGTTGTATCATTCCCCAATCGAGCTTCGACAGTGGGTTTTGTAACATCGGTATTCCTCAGCCACAAGTGAGAATAATCAATAGTACTTAATGAGGTACCACCCTCTTTCATTGAAAAAAAAAACAAATAGTTGACTCTTTATTGATTGCAGACTCTTCCTCTGTGTATTTGCTTAATATTTGAAAATGAAGTATCAATGAATTGTTTCCTCCACCTCTCTTTAAGCTTCATAAGGCTGAATAAAGAAACAGAGATGGAAAAGATCACAAACAACATTTTAACGAGACTACCTCTTTACTTTTGACTAAAAACAAGAATACAGTTAGGAAAGATCTGATCAACTCCCAAAAAGGACAAGGAAAGAAATGATTATGACATTGATTCATCAATAAGTTTTAATAGGTTTACCTCATAGACTATCTCTGAGACTACCGTTAGAGACAGATTCATATATAAGCATTTGTTCACCCCGCTCAAAGCAAAATCCCAGTGGGCTAACAAAGTTTTTGTGATGAACTCTGGAAAGAAGTCAATCTCAGTTTTGAATTATAATCCTCCTTGCATAAATTCTTGTTATGCTCGTTTATTGCGATCAATTGTCCTGTGGGAAGAGTTCCTCTGTAAACCTGTGAAACAATAATTCTGGCCAAAGTTCTAGCCAACCGACTGAAACGAACTTTGCCTAGAAATTATATCTGCAGAGCAACCGTTCTTTGTTCCAAGTAGATCGATCAATGACAATGTGCTTACTGCGTTTGAACTTATTCACTAAACGAAACGTCAGACTAGGGGACGTAAATGTTATGTGGCCTTAAAATTGACATCATCAAAGCATATGATTGCATCAGTTGGGATTTTTTTGAGGCTATGTTGCGTAAATTGGGTTTTGCCACTCAATTTATAAATTGGATGATGTTATGTATTTCTTCAGTTAATTACTCAGTTCTTGTGAATGGGTAGGCAGTTGGGCCAATTACTCCAAAAAGGGGCCTCAGGCAAGGGGATCCACTATCTCCATATTTATATATTATCTGTGCAGAAGGTTTATCAGCCATGATTAAGCAAGAAGCGGTTCGAGGTTTGATTCATGGTTGCCGTGTTAGCCGCCAAGCTCCATCTGTTTTTCATCTCCTTTTTGTAGATGGCAATTTCTTTTTCTTTCGTGCTTTTGATGAGGAATGCCGCCAGATGCGGAATATTTTGACGGAGTATGAGAAGGCATCTGGGCAATCAATCAACTTCAACAATTCAGGTATCTTTTTTAGCAATAATGTGCTGGCTGACATTAAGGAACAAATCTGCTCGGTCTTAGGAGTTTCAAATCCTTTGAACACTAGCCGTTACCTTGGCTTGCCTTCTTTGATTGGTAGGAAGAAATGTGCTATATTTGCATTATTGCGTGACCGATTATGGAGACGGCTCTAAGGGTGACAATCGCGCATTCTCTCGTAAGCGGGGCGTGAGGTGTTGATAAAATCTGCAGCTCAAGATATTCCTACTTTCTGTATGAGTTCTATTCTTCTTCCTATCTGACTTTGTCAGGAGTTGAGAGAATGATGAACTCTTTTTGGTGGGGTTCGAAGGCGAGTGGAAGTTGTAGACTTAATTGGGCTCGATGGGATGTGTTATGTGCCGTAGAGAATGTGATGGATTGGTTTTTCGCAATCTTCACTCCTTCAATCTCGCAGTGCTGGGTAAGCATGGATGGAACTTAGTGTCTACGCCTGATACTATTGCTAATATGATTCTCAAAGCTAAATACTTCCGGGAGGAAACGTTTTTGTCTCCCGAGTTGGGGGCACAATCCAAGCTACACTTGGAAAATTATCTGGTCTACCAAGTCTATCTTATTACGTGGCTGTAGATGGAGGATTGGTTTGGGGGACTCAATAAATTTATGGAGTGATCCTTGGCTCATTGATGATACAAATTTCTATTTGGAAACTCCTATTATCATTAGGCTAGAGGGGTTGGAATTTCGGATTTGTTTATACCTCATTCCTGTGAGTGGGATGTGGAACTTTTACATGAGTTTTTTTTTTGTGTCAGGGATGCTGAAGCTATAGGGCGGATGCCATTGTCTCATCGTCCAGGTTCCGACAAGTTGATTTGGCATTTTGCAAAGCAAGGGAAATACAAGGTGAAGTCAGGATACCGTGTGGCCATGGAACTTACACAGGCTGGTCCTTTGAATACGGGCTCAACAAATTGGCAGCACTTATGGCAGTTGGATATTCCTCGCATTAAATTATTCATCTAGAGAGCATGTAAAAGTCTTCTACCAGCTCGTCGTATTCTTCATCATAGATGACTTCCATTAGAAACTTCCTGTGTTTTATGTGGCAGTCCATGTGAAGACTTGATGCATCTGGTGGTTCTGTGTCCATATGCCTCTCAATGCTTGACCCACTTGGACCTTCATCTTCCAGGTGGTGATTACGACAACTTTCATGATTTTTCCCCTATCTTTCCTCATCGATTTCAGAAGCCAAGCTAACTGACCTAATCACTGCCTTATGGAGCATCTGGTCTCAAAGGAACCGCAAGCTATGGTCAAATCAGCTTCTCCCACCTTATATGGAAACACTTCAGGGTCTGGACTTTGTAAAAGACTGGAGAATTGCCAAACGCTCGAAGAAGGAACGGTTTACTCAGCTGCAACCATCGGCTCATCTCCTCCGCGGGTGTAAACCGCCTCAAGGATGGCTAAAGTACAACCTTGATGCGGCTATATTTTCAGGAGAGACTCAGGTTGGTGTTGGATTATGCATTCGAGATGCTACAGGTGTGGCGTTGTGCTGTATGACCAAGTTGTTTGGTTCCCGATGTAGGGCCAAAGAAGCTGAATGTATGAGTCTTAGAGAGGCTTTCCAATGGGTTCTCCAAATTAATTACTCTCAGGTTATCTTTGAAACAGATGATAAAGCTGTTGTCGATGCCTTTTCTAGCAGCACAGTTGATGAATCTGAGTTTGGCATGGTCTTTCAAGACTGTCGCTCCTTGTTTGAATTAGGACGAGAGTTTTCTCTTCGATTTGTAAAGAGGCAAGCTAATTCAGTAGCTCATACCCTTGCCAGAACTGCTATATTGTATGCTAGCCCCTCTATTTGGAACAATCCTCCCTCTTTTGTTGAGGATTTATTGCTTGCTGATGTTACTTCCTCTTAATCTATGATATTTCCTTTTAATTAAAAAAAAATGTTGACATGACATTTGGCACCGAAACCCTTCTCTTTCTTCTTCACTTTCGTCTGGGCTTTCCGTCTTTCTTCTGTTTATTCTTTCTTTCCGTTTACAGCTATGATTTTCTTCTCTTCACCTTCCGGTCTGAATGGCACCCAAAGCCCTTCTCTTTCTTCTTCACTTTCTTCTGCCTTTACCTTGTTTTACCCTCCTGTTGGCACCAAAAATAAAGCAAGCCCAAGCTCAGTGATGATGTTACATCCTTGGGTAAGCCCCGAGCTTATCATGGGTGAGGGATATAAAGCTTCAAGTCACCAACAACCTCGGGTGAAGAATAGCCGAGTAATAGCATGTACCAAGTATTTGAACATCTAGCAATATTGTCCAAATGTTGTGTAATAGTAACACTTGGTGTGGTCAATGCATGACGCGTAGTGGACAAATTGTATGAGAACAAGCCATGGTCTGGGTGATTATATTGTGAGAACTACTATTAGTGGTCAAAGGAAGTTATTTAATGAAGTGTGGTTGCAGTTGCAAAAGACAAGGGTGGTTACACACAATGGAGATCATGGAGTAACTTCGAGATTATAAAAGGAAGAACCAACAACAGGAGAAGGAATCTCAACATCAACAATACTTTAATTATTACTTGTCATTTATCTTTTGTCTTTCTCTTTACCTTTTCTTTCCAACCCGTAGAGTAGCCTTTTAATTTCCTTGTCCTCGCCTTATTTTATTTTAATTCAGTCTTTTGTTTATGTACCTATACATTTATTTATCTTTACATTTACCAGCCCTTTACATTTTATTGCCTTCTACATTTACCTTTAATTTACATCCAGTTGTTCCTTTATATCTTATCTTTTATAAAATTCATTATTATTGATCATTCATTTGTCTATAATATAAAGTTCTAAGCTATTAGGTAATATGAACTCTTCAACAAAAATGACTGCTTTTGAGCGACTTCCTCGAGTCGGTGAGCCTCGAGACCGAAAAGGTGACCAACACCTCCATCCACCCTCACATAATGCAATGACTCCATTTTTCACGTTCCACTCCATTCATTGTTCATTGTCTCTATCTCTCTTTCATTTATCGTATGGATTTCAAAGATGAATTCGAGTTTCAAGATGCTGACGACGATTTTTACGGCGGAGGAGATGGTGGATTCGACACCGACAATGTCGATTAGGAGTTCGTCGCCAACGATTCTGATGATCTCATCTCCCACCTCCACCTGTTACTTACCTCTTTCCTTATATTTCTTCCAACTTCCTTTCAATTGACTTTCAAATATTTTATATGTGATGATTTGGCAAGTTTGTTTTTGTATCTGGTAATTTTTCTATGCACAATGCATATCTTAGAAGATAATAGTAGTGCTTAGTTCACCCTCTCTCACTTGGCCGTCAAGCACAGGGATCAGTCTTCTTGCTGATAAATTGGAAATAAATTTTTGGTTTTTGTCTAATCTTTTAGGTACTGCTTCCTATCCTTCGGTAATACACCTCACTTTATTGTCTAATCTTTATGTTGTATTAATTTTTTTTTAAATTTCCCTTATTACAATTTGTTTGTATTTATCGTTGTAAGATGGTGGCAATGTGGCTGAGAGTTCTGACAGTGATGGTGAGTTTTGTGGTCGGTCAGTTTGGATTAAATATTTTTATTTAAAGCCTAATTTGAGGACGAAACTGGTTTAATCATTTCATAAATCACAAAAAAGTATGTTTGATTTGGTTACAGTCTATTTTATTGTTCATGCATACTTAAGAGATATTGCTTCAACAAAGTTTTTACAAATATACGACTCAACATTTTTTTTAATAAAAAGTTGGAGTGTAAGGATTCAGTGGTGCACCGTAGCATCCCAACTAGGTTGACACCCCAATAGCACCTGCATTATCTTCCTGATCTCCTAAGTATTATTAATGCAAAAGAAACTCAATAAAAAATGTTCACAAGGACAAAGAAGCTACACAAAGCAGTAGCATTCCTTTAAAGATAAATCATCATAAATAAAATTGTTACAAAAATCTGGATAGCTAGGCCACCATTGTAAGCCATTATGGCATACTCCATAGTTAGCAAGTACATCTGCCACCTTGTTTCCCTCCCTGTATATATGTGATACTACCAGTGACATATGATCAAGAAGGCGAAGACAAGTAGCCCACTCAATTCGACAACACCAAGGCACCTCTGAAGGCCTAACTTTGAACAGGTTAACAACAAAAGTGGAGTCACTCTCTAGCCAAACATTGGACCATCCATGCTCTGAGGCAATCTTGATAGCAATCATGGCGGCCTTTAGCGTTGCAATGAAAGCAAAAGACTCGCCAGTAGAAAAAGCAAAAGATCCCTTGGAAAAGTCCCTAGCATTTTGAAAAATGCCACCCTCACCTGAAGGGCCCGGAGCTCTAAGCGCAGAACCATTAGTATTTACTTTAATCCAGTTGGTTGGGGAGGCTTCCAAGTCACTGGGATAATCCAAGGTGCTTTTCGAGGAATACCAACAATGCCTAAATTCTGAAATAGCAAGAGCTCATCCAATGAACCATTCATACAACCAACTCTGAAGGAAGCAGCTTCCCTGATACACTTCCACAAGATTCAGAGCATGTTACAAACATTAACCTGTTGATCATTAAAAATAGCTTCATTTAGCGTTGACCAAAGGATCCATATAATGCTAACAATTGCCACATTCCACAGAGCCTTCAATTGCGAACTCAATTGCACCTTTGTGGCCGCCATAATAAGATCCTGGAGGATACCAGTACACTGAACCTGAGAGGCAAAGAGGGAGGAAATGGCCATCCAAAGTTGTCTGCTCACCCTACAGTTCACTAGCAAATGATTTAAGGTTTCTGTTTTTTCCTTGCAGAAAATGCTTCTAGGCGGGAAACAAAAGCCCTTTAGTAACAATTTGTCCTCTGCAGGCATATACCCAAGAAAATCTCTCCAACCCACAGTAGAATGAGACGGAGGAATAAAACTCCTCCACAAGAATTTGTTCTAAGGGGCCACATCTCTGTAACCATGCAACAATCGGTAAAAAGTTTTAACAGTAAAATGGCCATTAGTAGCATACCTCCAAATACAGACATCAGAATGTTCCTGGAGGAAATGCACCGCCTCAATAGCTTCTTTGACATCCGATCATAATGAATCAGGAAGGCACCAATGTCCATCAACTATAAAATCCCGAACCGTATCCGTTAAATTCCTATGCTACTGGCAATTAAAGGATAAATGGTCTGTCACAGAAGGTTGTAACCAGTTACCACCTAGAAATTTATAGTCGACCCAGTAGTAATTAGCCAGCACGAATGCTCCCGCAAATCTGCATATATATGTTGTAGAAAAGACCAAAAAGTGGACCTAAATTAGCTCTGTCTTGGAATTCCAAAAGGACACAAAAATTAAGCTTCCAACACCTGTAAGACCGGTGCAACCTTAGCTATAAACCGCCAACCAAGAGATCCCAACATCACCACATTGAGAGTATTCAGGTCTTTCAAGCCGACCCCCTCTTCCATGATAGAAGAGCAACAAATAGGCCATGGTACAGTAACAAGCTTCTTTACTGCTGTCGAACCAGTCCAGACAAAATTGTGAATATTCCTATTAAGCTTACTAAGCATCTGCTTCGGCCACCTATAAACCATAAATGAATGAAGCAACGCACTCTGCATAACTGACCCAACTAGAGCAATACGCCTGGCCATAGACAATGAAGAACCTTTCTAGGAACTAAATTTGCTAACAATTTTATCAGCCAGAGGCTGCAAAAACCTCTTTCACGGAGCCCCACTATATAATGGTACACCCAAATAGATAAACGACACAACCCCTCTGCTAATGGCCATCCCTCTAGTCATATTTGTAGCTTGCCTTGGCGTCACTGCCTTGCCAAAGAAGACACTAGATTTTTCCTAGTTAACAACTTGGCCTGAAATGGCACCATACAACTCAAACATTTTAGAGAACGTCTTCATATTCTGTAAAGTTGTCTTGGCAAAAAGGATAATATCATCAGCATAAAGCAAATGAGAAACAAAAGCCGTACCTTTAGCCTATGCCATAGGCTGAACTTTCCCTCTCTCCCCCAAGTCCGAAATAAACATGCTCAAGAAATCCTCCTCTAAATAAAATAGTAATGGCGACAAAGGATCACCCTACCTAACTCTTCTAGAACACCCAAAGTAACCCTTTGGATGGCCATTGATGGAAATGGAAAGCCGAGCAGTGGAGAATAACTCAAGGATAAAATTCCTGAACTGTAGAGAAAACCCAAAAGCATCTAATACTTCAAATAAAAATGGCCATTCAACCATATCAAAAGCTTTCCAAATGTCTATTTTTAACGCCATATTTCCCCCGAAGCATTTTTTGTCAAGCAAGTTAACTCCCTATGATACCAAGGCAATACAATAAGCAATACGTTGCCCTTTAAGAAAGCCAAACTACTGCAGAGAGATGATTCTTGCCACCACCAAGGATAAACAATCTGCCAGGATCTTAGTGATAATTTTATAACAGAAATTACTAAGCACAATAAGGCGATACTGATCTACAGAAATAGCCTCATTTACCTTTGGGATTAGGACCATTAGACTAGATTTCCATCCAGGAGTGATTTGACTGCTAGTAAAAAATAACTGGACCACTGTACATATATCTGCCTGCACAATCTCCTAAAATTCACGGTAGAAAGCCCTTGTAAAACCCTCAAGACCCGGAGCACTGGAAGGATCTTTGGAAAACACAACGCGCTTAATTTCATCACAAGAAGGGACTGTGACCGACCCTGAATTTTTAGATGCAGTGAATGAAGTCAGGACAACCTTCTTAACCATAGATAAATCTAGACGGCCGGAAACATCCGACTTAAACAAGTTACTATAGTAACTCACAATGTGATTAGATATAACAGTCTCATCATCAACTAAGTGCTCATTTATCCGTAAAATGGAAATATTAGCTAGAGGCTTACGCATAACATGCAACTGGTGGAAGAATTCAATGTTTCTTTCACCCGACTGTAACCACTTTACTCGGCTCTTTTCTTTATAAAAATCTTCCTTTTGGAGGAAACATGCCTCCAACCTGGCATGAGCATTAAGTTCTTCATTGGAAAGATCACCTAACAAACCATCTATGGCAATGCGATTCTAAACAAATTGCAAATGAGATTCAACCATAGTAATATTTTTTTCCAAGTCTCCAAATACGTCTTTATTCCATACCCTAAGAGCCTGCAGAGACGCTTAAGCTTAGCAGAAACTAACTGAAATGGTGGCAGATGTAATCTAGGAGCATTCCAATTCTTACCCACCGGATGAAACAACCCTGCATGAGATAACCACATCTTTAGAAAGCAAAACCGGATTGGGGGAGGTGCACTCGATCTCTCACAAGACAAAAGCAAAGGTGAATGATCAGAATTATGTCGAGCCAATGCAACACAAGAAATCCTAGCCCATGCGCTAAAAAACTATGCAGTAACCAATGTTCGATCAAGCATACTCTCAACCCTGGCGGACCCTCCTTTACTATTACACCAAGTGAAACACACACCATGATGAAGAATATGAAATAACTCGACAGACTCTATGAAGTGAGTGAATTCTCTACAAGGCAGAGTTGTCGGCGTCCTTCCCGTCTTTTCATGTGCCCTTCTGGATGACATTGAAATCTCCTATAACCATCCAAGGCGATGTAGAATCCCTAAAATCCACCAATTCTTCCCATAATTGTAACCTGTGATTTCTCCAAACACTTGCATAAACAAGGAAATTTTAAAAAATTGGTTGTGCACCCACAAAGCAAAAGAGACATGTTGATCTCCACAAACCATGCCAGCTGGAGTAGGAAAAGAATTATTCATGAACACCTAGAGAGAAGCTGCTTCTCTCGAGTTTGTGGCAATCAACCTCAGCCCCAAAGAGTCCAAAAATCTACTAGGCACACTGTCAAAGTCAACAAATGGCTCTGCAAGACACAAAAAAATCCAATATGTTTGAACTACAAATATTATACAAATATCGTTGGGTATCCGGATTACCAATACCCCGACAGTTCCAGTATAAAACTTTCATTTATATCGAAGTAGTTGGCACGATGCTCTCTGAGAGAGTTTGATGCGTTGCTCCATTTGCACCTCTGGCTTTTTATTTTTTTCTGATTACGGGAGGGTGTAATCCATTCCCCCTCCTCAGCCTCCTCCTCGGCCGAATCAACCTATGACACAGGATTCTCCTTCCTTGTAGTAGTCTCAATACAGTCATCAGAAGAAGGACATTCCACTTTTGGCTTATCGGCAGGTTCTCTGGGATCCCCCGTTGGCTCCGACACCAACTCCTTTAGGGTTTCCACCCCGTCATTACATACACCTTCAATAGAGAGCTCAGTACGTAGCTACTGATCACTATCAACGTGAGTCCCTACTGTAATTTTTGGAGATGCTGGTGTTGGCTCAATTGCTGGCTGCGTATCTCCTAAATCATTGTGAAGCATTTGAAAAGCATTCTTAAACGGGACGTCTGTATACTTTGCCACCCAGTCCTTTTTAGGCACAATCGGTCTAGTAGGTTTCGTAACTGGCTTTGCCTTAAGTGGCTCCGCAAACTTATTCAAATGGAAAACAACCAAAGAATGCCCAATACAGTGACAAGTGGAGCAAAAAGCAGGTAAGCTTTCGTAAACCACATCGACAAAAAAACTATTGCCTGAATTTTCTAACATTAATGTCTCTGGAAGATCCGTCGCCAAATCCACCTCAACTAGCACCTATGCGAAATGGCCAAAGTCACCTCGTAGAGTAGTGTCATCAATTTTCAATGGTGAACCGACCCCATTGCAATGTCGACCAATAACTGTGGGTGCCAATACTCGTACGAAAATTTGCAAAACCTGACCCAAATATGAGCAGCGGTCGATTTTTGTGCCTCTGGGTCGAAATCAGGTTGCCAGTTTTGCAACCAAAGCGTTCCTGCCTTGAGAGCAATCGACCCTCTACTCATTAACCGTGACTTCTCTTTAGCCGACGTAAGAATGATGTGATAAAACCACGTCCAAGGGAGATTAATCGCCATTGTTTGAGACCCCATGCGGAAGACAACTTAGCCTTCAAATCTTGCACCTTCCGAGGGGAGTCCCGTTTAGTCAATACAACTTATCCAATGAGAGAATGGGACAAAGTTTGAGTCTTTCAGCATAAGCGTCATCATTGATTCTGATGGAAACATATTCCCCTTTGTTTTCCGGTGCAACTGAAGCAGGAGGTAGAACCGTGATTGAACCCTTCACTATCGAAGAAAAAGACAGTGCAGATGGCTTGGAGGCATGACTGGGGTGGATGTCAATGTCGTGAGAAACAGGTTGCCCTACCCGCTGAGAAGACGCGACAGCATTGGAAGAGCTTGGCGGTGATGGGCGTTGCTTGGAGAATAATTCTGCAATGCCAACGTAGCTATCCATAATTGAAGAAAAGTAGTTCTGATGGGATGACCGGGATTGATCCATGGCTGAGAACGGCGTTGAAAGCCTTGAGAAGAATCCCTAAGAAATCAGAGCTAGGGTTGCTGTCGCATTCAGTACCAGGGAACAAATCATCATACTACTCAGCATTGTGATAGAATATAAAAATATGAATGATCGGCTCCGTTTAAGGGTAAGGCACTAGCAAAGCCGAACATAGCAAGCCACAATTTTTGTCCACTAATAAGGCATCAGAGAAGGAACAAGACAGAGAACAAATCTCCACATAATTATAAAAGAAAAGCAGCCTATGACATGAAAAAACAGGCTACTTAAATACAGCCTTGTAGTCTAATGCCTGATATATAAAAATACGAACTTATGCTTGATTATAATACATCATGAAATTATGCTTCCTAAACAACGAAGTTAAACACAAGCTCAATTACGGTGACTACACTAGTGCACGGGCTCAAGTCCGCTGCCGACGTTAGTTATGGCTCTCGAGAACATTCCGTAGCGAGGAGATTTATTCCCCTGCATGGTCACTCCCAGCAGGGGTACGCCACCTGCTGGTCGCCCTCGACTCCCCTTTTTTCGGCAAAAAAAACACAATCTCATTTTTTTTTGGATTCAAGATAGCTGGAACCTAACGCCCGGTTCTTGAATTCTCAGACTAATCTAGAAGAGAAAAGATTTTCAAACACTGCTCACAAAGAATTTTTTAAAAAATGCATCTGATCTTGGAGCAACTGAGTTACATCCTTAATCAGTCCTTCCTATATCATGAAAATGTTGGTTTACGGTAAGTTTGCAGCCAGTCCTTACTAATTAAACCAACAAAAGTCAAATCCATTGATATTGAAAAGAAAAGGAAGGAGAGTAGTCACGGGTTTGGAGAGATCGTGAAATGGAAAGGAAAGATCCGTGAAGAGAGAGAGAGAGAGAAGTGAGAAGTGAAAGGGGACACAAATCGAATGTGTGATCCTGCAGGAAGTTCCATTGCTATTTCCCCCATCTCAGTTGGATCGTTCCTCAATATGGATGCATTTTTTTTAACCACGCAATATTTCTTTTGGTGAAAGAATGAACTACATGAACTTGCTTAAATCCCATAAATTACAAGGTGAGGAAATTCAAGCTTGTAAGCTAAACCATAATTTATATATGGATTATTTTTTCTTTTAGTAAACGATTTATACATTTTTGTGCAAAAGAGTTGGAGATAGTTCCCAAACTCCCGAGGCTGATTAATATTTAATATGATTAGAATTTATCTTAATTAACATGAATATTTAGGTGCTAAAACAAATTGCAAACCATTTAATGTTTCCTTTTAAAGGACAATTTACTATTAAGGTGCAATGGACTTTACAACCACTCCCCCCTTCCCACGCAATTCTTGTTATGTTTAACTTTCCTTAAAAATCAAACTTTCTTCTTGTAATTAATATCCCAACTAATTGTTATCACATAAATTCAATAATATTCAACAAGATTATGTTATAAAATGCTCGGCCTCTCTCCAACTATATTGTTTCAATTTGTAGCCAGTATAAACCTCCTCCTTCATATAAAAAAAAATCAACTCATCTCTAAATGGATTTCGTTTTATCAACATTTTATTTTCTACCTTTCTTGATCTACATTATCTTCAACCTAGCCAAGTTTGCTCTTCGAAAGAGAGACCAAAATTGCTACATGTTAGACTATGTGTGTCACAAACCTAGCCGTGAACAAATGGTCGATA
>CAODLS010564627.1:0-15071 GCA_948243855.1 Flueggea neowawraea | reverse complement strand
TCTTATACCTCTAGATTCCATTGTTTTGATTAGCCTTTCAAACAAAACTACACTGAGGTATGAAATGTCTTCAAACCACCAATCTGATTCTGCACTTTGGATTCTTGCTCCAGTATTTATTCCATTCCACAGGATGCTGCCACCAGGGCTTTGTAAGCTACCATACATCATCATGGGCCATCCAAATAAACTAGGATCTGTGCAGACCATGGTAGATATAGCATTCAGGCATTTGCTTATTATTTGGAGCTTTTCAGCTCTCTCCATAACAGCTTGACAACTTTGAAGGGCCAGTATACAATCCTTCCAATTGCGAATTACATTCTTATGAAAGCAACTCTCTGATTTTAAGAGTAAGTTATTTTCCCCGTACTCATCTGTCATTTCAAGGTAGTCTGCTGCACAGTAAATCATCACTGTGTTCCTAGAAGTCAACTCAATCCGTGTGCCATAGGAAAATTTCACCACGATCAAGAATGTGTCTTGACCACCAGGGAGCTCTTCAAGTATTATTTTGAGCACCTTTGCAGGGGATTCCTCACATATTCGAGCTATCTTCCCACATTTTGATACTAGTGGAAACTGGACAGTCAATATGTTGTCATAAAAATTTGAAATCCAACTTGACATCATCAATTCTTTATAATGTTAATTAAGATAAGGAATGATAAGATAACACCAATAAATGAATGATTAAGTTATACCAATAAATGAAGTTCCAATATGCAAGGAGTAAAACCAAATAGCTGGACAGTTGATTGCATCAGAAACAGAAAACAAGAAGAACATACAGCAGATACAGCCAATAAACCGTGGCTATCTTCCCATATTTGGATAGTACTGGAACAGGACAGCCAATGCTGTCATAAAAATTTCAAACCTTGCTTGAAATCATTATTTGAATATAATTAAGATACAGAATTATAAGATACCCCAACAAAAGATCCCAATAAATATGGAAAAAAGAAAACATATTGGCCAATGACTGCAGCAAACATCAACCTAATAGAGCGCTATCCTCTAATAAAAAGGAAATGAAGGAAAATCGCAACCTTGGTTGCTGTGCCAAAACGAAAATATAACCTTATTTTGGACAGCTTATGGAGGAAGGCAAAGGTTAAGTTTTGTTGCCCTTTTCCATAACAACAGAGTTCTTTCAAAGAATAGCCTAAGTAGCACTACAAAAAATTAAAACCGGCATCAAGATACAATTGAAAATTTCTTTGAAATACAGTCAACATATAATTGTCAACAAGAAGTCAAAACCAGAAATAACAGTCAGCAAATAATCAAGAAACTTAACTAAAAAGTTCCCGTCTTCAAAAACAAAATGTGAAGTAAAGCCGTAACTAGACCATGTTGATCATGCAGTTCCTTAATTAAAATTAAATTAATAAAGTAGAACCATGTAATGTGCTAATGAACTACTACCACCTTATAGTTAAGTGCATCAGATGAGAAGAATATTAATAAATGAAAAGAAAAAAAGAGGAAAAATCCTCCCTAAAATGGAAGAATGGACACCAAGTCTCAGCCCGATGGATAAAACTTCAAGAGCTCATATCTTTGTGGACTCTTTGCTCTTCTATTACAAATTTCCACAAACAAACCACCTATCCGTGCAGCAAATCATACACATGATATTACAGAAGGATAATGCATCTTTCATGCGATCCATATACAACTGAAAGATTAGAAGCAAGAGAACGGCATTTGACTCCTCATTATTCTCGTGCAAGAAAGGAAAAAAAAATCTACCTTTAGAAACTTCTGCCAATCCTCTTGGCAGATCGAGGACAGAAGAAAGTGGCAGAGCACCACTCCGAGTATAAAATAAGCTAATATTAGGATAACACATATAGGTTTATAAAGAACTAAGTAGGTAATCAAATCCCGCAAATATAAGTGCACAATTCTTTACAGGAAATCAAAACTTCGTCAAGCCTACACACTAATAGATGAATAATCAGTAGTTACCTTGTGAAGATGGAAGTTGATGCCATCCACAACAACAGTTATATCACTTCGCAACCCAGAACTGCAGAACCTGCAAAACCGCAAACAACTTACAACATTGCAAAACGATCCTCAATCTCAACAAAGAACTAAACTTTTCACCAAACAACAACAACCATTTCTCAGAATTACAATCAAATATAACAAATTTCACATACACAGGTCCAAAATTCAAAGAAGACTCAATTTTGAAGCTTAAAACACGAGTCACAATTGGCAAACACATATAGGTGCCATGAGAGAATTGCTTGTAAGAGGAAAAAAATGCAAAGCATACCAGTCACTGCCCTCTTTGTGAAATCCAGTAACTTTCCCTGCAGGGGCCATGATCAAGCTGTGAGAACCAAGACCCCTTTTGTTTCCTTCCTTTTTAAACTGAATTGAATTGCACAGAGAGAAGAACAGAAGGCGTAAAGGAGAAAAAAGCAGGGGGCAACTACGCACAAGAAATTAAAACATAAATATTTATTGGGTTTCTGGAACTACATCATCTCTAATAAGTCAAGAAATCAAAAGTGTGTTGAAAAAGGAGAGGGAAAGAAACAGAAGACCAAACAAAGTGGAAGGAGAAACACAAAGGCGTCTTCAGAGAGTCAAACGTGGCCGTGTGGCATCAACCCTGTGGGCCTCTTTACAGCTAAGATAACACACTCCTCTAACTACCACCGTTAGCGAGCTCCGGTTGTGGCTTGGGCTGAGAATACAAACCGAATCGACCCATTTGGTGGGTTCGGTTCACAGACCGTTTCGGTGAAATCAAAATTATGTAGGTGATGTTTGTTCGTTTTTAACAACTTGAGCAGTGGATAATCGATCTAAGGTATATCAAATAGTAAAAAGTAGAATAACTTACATATAACGATGTATGCGGAAACCAAACGTGTCCGTAATGTTTCGTACTTGGGTTAGAGTATTTGCTATAGATAGAAAAATAATTGTTTAGAACTTATTTTAGAAGTAGAAAAAACTTGTTTTAAGTGAAGACGCTAAATATGTTCCTTTAAGAGATAGGTTCTGTGTAAATATAACGTACTAGAAAAAAATAAAATATTTACCAATATTCTAATTATATGGGGTCTAATTATTTATCCATGAAATAAAGGATTAGTGACACCATTGATTGTCCGAATGAAAAACCGAACCACAAAGAGTTGGATCACACTTTTCTAAAGGAAAGCAATCTATTTGGTTTCTTTCGCCAAACTCAGTTTTAAAACCGAACCGACCATGCATTGCGACCCTTCACGACATAGCAAGTGCCTCAACGTGATTTTGTTTTCTTGGCGAACGGAAAAGCCTAATTCCAAGTTAGTGGAAAATGAAAAAACCCAACAAGAAGATTACCAACTGCAACAAACATCATGGACCATGCAATATAATAAGAAACAAAGCAAACCCAAGAGAAAAAGAAAAGGATTAAAAAAACAATTGTGTTAGAAGAACAATGCACAGATTACGACATAAAAGGGCAAATTTAAAAGGGAAAAACAAGAGGTAATGTAGTGTAAAGTTCAGATAGAAGAAACAAAGCACAAGGTCTTGAAATAATTGCCGGCTTATGTTAGAAAACTGAGGGGAAATTTTGAGACATTCATAATAATGATAATAAGACAGAAGCCTATGATCTGTGAAATGTGATGTACTAATAAAGATGATGTTTGTGTCGCACTTTTTTGTCCGACATTTTGCCTGCAATTTCGATAGGTTTGGAGTGCTTTTTTGGGGCTTGGTATTAAGCATGTTATGTTTTTTTCTTTATTTGGTAAGAGGAATGATTTTGATTAGTAGAATGGGCTTTTCTTTAAGCAAGTTTGAATGGAGTTGTTTTGACTGAGGAGCCTTGCCCTAAGAGCATCCTAAAAACAGTCTCTTTAAAATTGCTCTTCCTTCATTTTAGATAGTCACTTATCTTGGAATACTATGAATCTATTTTTATTTTTTTTATAAATATTCAAACTTACAATAAAAATTGTCTAAAATAAAAAATAAAAAATAAAAAAAACATAAAAATTATATGAAATAAAGATCATATAACTATAAAAAATCTCATATTAAATTTTGGAAGGTTTCTTTGTACACAACATTTTGAGTATAATTTGAGAAATTGTCTTCTTTGTTACATATTAAAATCTTCAATGTAGATTTACTTTTAACTATTGAAACACCAACATACATCTATCGATGACTAAAAATAGGTCGAGACGGATATAATCCAACATGCGATAGAGATTGACCTTGAATTTTGTTGATTGTCATTGTAACATAAAGAAATAATGGGAACTGTCTCTGTTCGAATTTAAAAAATAATCTAATATATGATGGAGTCAGCACCAAGAGAGAATTGAAAACTCGGCTACCCAAGTGACTACTAGTTATAATTGTAAAGCACTGCAGATTGATCTATATTATGGAGCAACATTACTGATACACCCACCTTCTGTAATATCCTGTCCGTTTCGGTTAGGATTCTTGTAGTTTTCTGGTTTTGTCTGATTTGATCTTTGGTATATTCAGAATATTGATTAAGTGGTTGAGGTGGTTAATGATGTTATTTTGTAAGGTTGGAAGTGATCAAGACTCGGGAAAGTTCTGACGCATGTTTGGAAGTGTGAAACTTCGAATAGGGAACCTCCAGTGCAGTTAACGTACGTTGGGGCTAGACAAAATGTACGTTATCTGGGTTTTGATGAACTCATGATCAATGTACGTTGTAATGCATATAACATACGTTGAGATAGACCCTAACGTACGTACGTTGTTCGCAATATAACATACGTTAGCTGTTGTCCATCAGAACATAACTTTCTGGATGCGATTTTGATGTCTCACAACGTACATTGTGATTGTGGGACGTACGTTGTGCATGTCTAAAACATACATTGAGCATTAATATGATGTACGTTACTTTGTTATTTCAGTGAAACGGCGAGTTTTGATTCTGGAGGTCATTAAAACCCCCAAACCCGACAGTTGCGCCATTACTCCATCCCATTCATTCTCTTCTCTCTCAAATCACCTCATAACAATCCCACATTGCTCCCATTTTGTTCCTAATCCATTCTTGAGGTAAGAATCACATCTTTTCTTCTCTTTTTCCTCTGTTATATGCATTAAATCTATTGGGTTCCTTTTGATTTGAATTGCTTAGGGTTTAGATTTCTGGATTTTTTGATGAAAGAACGTTTGTGGTTGCTAAAATAAGTTAGATAAGAGTTAGATTAACACGAAACAAGCCTTGAATCAAGAGATTTGATGAGTTTTTGGTTGAGTTAGGGTTTGATTCAGGTTTGGCTTATTTTAAACGATTTTGGAGTTTGTTGTTGAATTTGTTGGTAGATTTATGTTCCTAAGTGTGAGTAGAGGCAATTTGAACAGATTAGAGCATCGGGTATCGATCGATTCGAGTTTTGGGTTGATTTTTTTACCGTAGGGACTAAAACTGTAATTTATAATAATTCTAAATAATTGGAGGACTAGACTTGATATTTGGAGAGATAGGGATTCATTTGCAATTTTTGAGAGTTAGAGAACTAATTTGAGAATTTTGACTATTTGGAGGACTAGTTGATAGTTTTAAATACTTTGAGGATTTATTTGTAAATTTTTAAAAGTTCGGGGATTAAAATATAATTTTACATCAGTCGGGAACTAAAGGGTAATTTTACAAAAGTTCGGGTCTCATCTGGAATTTCGCATAGATTTTGATTATTTAGGTTAGAGCGATAGATTTTAGACCAAAATAGGTTTTTCGCCATAAGGCGAGCATCTGCATTTCATATCATACATTTTTGGTACCGCCAAAGTACCAGTATAGCATGTTGATATCTATTCTATCTGTATCTATTTCAACTTCCTGTTCTTGTCCGTGTGACCAACCTCCTGCCAGCGACGCTTGACCGGGTTGTTGGCTTGGATACTAGGTGAGTGAAATGACAACTTTAGACACAAAAGCTATGTCTTCTAAATTATATATGTTTTTGTTGTGCATGGCAATATTCTGAAATTGGAATAATTAATGGTTTGACTAATAAATAATCCAGCTTATGTGATTATTTAAGCGTAGTGTTTTGTTTTTGATATTAAATGATTAATACTTTCGGGAAATAATTTCTGTTGTGCATATTGCTTGCTATATATATACTTTGACATGGGGCACATGTGCTATGTAGGGTAAACGTAGCCTTTGATATACCAATGAGTAGTCAATGCCCAGTTACCAAGGTATTATGGTAGCCGTGTGTCCGGCCATACACATGTACTTTGATTCTGATTAGTGGCAGAACCCACACCTACTATATGTATATATCTCTGAATCTGTCCCATATCGATTTTTGATATATGATATGTATATACATATTCAATGCGTCTGATTGTCTGTTGTTTACGTTGTTTGCGAACGATTTGAAATGGATTTTGAAATTATTACTATGTATTATGTGTATACGTATGTACCGTTATATTTGCATGTGGTATTTTCGAACGGTTTTCAAAACAGTCTTTGTGAGACATATGAGGTGGTCTGAAGTGTTATTTCCTCACTGGGTTCTCACCCCCTTTCTTTTCTGTCCATTTTTGGTTTCTATCTTTTAGGCGATTCTTTTGATACTGAGCAACCATTTGGCACCTCGATTCCAGTGAGACACCTTTGATAGTAGTGAGTGCCCTCTCGTTCGAACTCTACAAAGCTTTTCGATATTAGAGCTCTACACCAGGTTGCGGTTGGGTTACTGAGTTTATATTTTGTATTTTGGTACACTACTACTTATATTTTCATACTATATCGATACTACGATTTCAGTTTGATACTTTGGTATTTACATATATTTCACATATTTGGAAATGTTTTTGCTTCACATTTTATTGGTTTTATAAATGTTTTATATATATGAATAAGTTGGGTAGAATGTCTGTATCTTCGAGGCTTATGGGAGATGAGTCAGGCTTCCAGTTCGGTTCGTCATGTACGCCGATCATGGTTCAGAAACGGGTCGTGGCACATTCATTGTCAATTTGTGATTTGGTAATCCCAAAGCAGACACACTGTTCAAAAATTCAGGAGTGTAAATATCTTCATTGGAGCTTGAATTTACATCCATCTTACATACACTATCCGAACTTAGATAACTTACTTCTTCTCATGGCCATGTTGACATCACATAATCATTCATCTTATCGACAAATTCCAAGTAGGAGCATGAATGACATGTTATTCCAAGTAGTTTGCATGTTGAGCATTCTTTGTAAAATTAGGATTTGTACTATCAACTATTGCTCCAAGTGGATCATTAGAATCTCTGATGAGTATATCATCTGGTATATCAAAATCAATTACACGATCATTTTTGTAAAATTTCGCTCGTTTCGACTAGTTCTGTTGGACCAAGTTTGGTCTACATGAAAATTCCCTCTAAGTTTTGATGATTTAACAAAACAATTGAAAAAGTTAAGTCATGCACTTTGATAAAGATAAATAAATTCTGAAGTGTTCCAGAATAGATACAATGAGCGTAATACCATATACTATGCGCGCAGTACCGTGTAAATCAGAAGACATAATGGTCCAATTCTCTTTTTTGCAAGTTATAACAGAAGGAATTGACGTAGTAAAAAGTTAAGTCATGCATATCAGATTACGTCAGAAGATCACGTTCTACGCACGTAGAAACGGTGTTACGCACGTAGATCTGGGTGAGCTGGACTATGAGACAAATCTGATACGCTCCTTGGGAATTTCAAATTTGAATATTCCCTGACACCAGATGATGCAATCACGTGACAAATCAAAGGTGTACTCTTGGAGGTATGTCTATGCCCGTAGAAGACAGTGGAATGCACGTAGAACCATAGTATTACGACCGCAGTATAAATGTTATGCACGCAGTAGTTTCCAGAATTTTGATCAAATCAAGCAATGGACACTGGGCTTCATACTATGCACGCGGAAAAGGAAAAGTAGTGTGTAATACTCTGATGGAAATGGACACTACGCACGCACTACTGATAGTATGGCGTAGTAAGGACTAAGGTCAGGAATTTTAACAAGTTGCAACTCTCTCACAAAGGATTGTTTGAGCATCACAACGGCTATTTCTCAAAGAGCAGCTATAAATAGACTTCATCAATCCAGAGGCAAGTAGAGAAAATTTTTTAGAGTGTGCCCAAGTTTTGTAAATTTAGTCTTAACTTTCTCTCTCTAAGTGTTTTCTAGTTCTTATACCTCACTAAGCTTTTGTGTTGCTATTTTCTTTAAGAGTTGGTGTGAGAATATCATTCTTGTTCTGTTAAACTTTGTGTAATCAAGCTTTGATGGTAAACCTTGAGGGTAGAATAGGTTTGCTTGTTTGGTACCTTTGAAAAACAAGTAGGTATTGATTTTCTTGTTAAGCCAGCTAAAAACAAGGGATTGTAAAGGTAGTCTTGTGAGTCTGAAAAAAAAGAAGTTGTAATGGTTTGCCTCCACTAGCAAGTGAGGAAGATTTAGTGGATTAAAATTCTCTAGTTGAGGCTAGAGGAGTGGATGTAGGTCAATGAGGATTGAACCACTATAAATCGCGGATTTGTTTTCTTTATTCCTTACTTATTTCTCATTTCAGTTTCTGAGTTTGTGTGTTGGATTGAACTACTGATTTTTATTTTCAAAATATTGCAAAAAGTTTTGAAAAGATTTTTATACTTAGCAAGAAATCCAATTCACCCCCCTTTTGGATAGTCATATTGTGATTACATTCCATCCAGAAGTGAAGAAGAAAAATCAGGTCATTAGGTGCAACTATTCAACTCGATTTATTGAAGAGCCAACTTGAGTTATTCAAGGGTCAGGCTACTCGAGTTACACTAATTACCAACTCAAGTTATTCAGTAGCCATACAACCCGAGTTATATATGTTCAACTCGAGTAAGACAACTTCCAGAGGCCAATGTTCAAAAGCAACAACTCGAGTTAATATAAATTCAACTCGAGTTAATCGGCATCCAGACAACTCGAGTTATCATGAAGGTCAACTCAAGTTAAATATTCTGAGGTATCAACGACATAAATTCAACTCGAGTTACATTGTCTACAACTCGAGTTGATCAATGAAACAGAAAGCATAAGATTTAAGGCTAACTCGAGTTATCATTGAAGACAATATGATTATACCTAAGACTGACAATATCAGAGTTTAAAAGTTGAGAGTTGGTGATCCCAACAGTAACATCTATGGCTAACTCGAGTTAGAGGTTTTCCCTACTCGAGTAAGAGGTCAAAACTCATGATTTTCATAAGGGCTAACTCGAGTTATATTCTTGCCTAACCGAGTTAGAAGAAGTGTCAGTGCATTAAATGCTATGGCTGTTCTATCTCACAATGGCTCTAATCAATTCTCCAACATCTCTTTCGACTTCCAAAGGTATAAATACATCTAAGAGACTTCAGAAACATAAGAACAACATCTTGCAATCAACTAGCAACATCATCAAGTCTTAAATTGTTCTTATTGGCAAATCTTTCATATTCCTCTCAAGAGTGCTTTTACACTTGCAAGTTCTTTCTTGCTTGAGAGTGATAGATTACATTTTTATTCGTCATTTCAAACAACAATCTTTGTATTATAGAGTGAATAATTTTCTTGTTTGTCTTGAAAACAAGGGTTGTAATTGATTGGTTTAATCTTGCACCTAAAAAGCAATAGTGTGTAGAGGTTGTCTTCAACCATTGAAGAAGGAAGTTGATAGTGGATTCAAAATCTCAAGGGGAAGCTTGAGGAGTGAATGTTGGCCAAAAGAGCTGAACCACTATAAACATTGGTTTTGATTTCTTTAACCCTTCTCTATTTAAATTTATTGTTTGTGTGAATTGGTTTATTGCTCTTACTTTGTTTTTAACTTATATTGATTATTGCAAAACGTTTTTAAATCAGTTTTAAAGTTAGAAATCAAATTCACCCCCTTTTGGATTGTCATTTCGGACCTACACAAAGCATACATTTGACTTTGTATGGTTGTTACAGTCTAGACAGGCGGTAAGAAGAAGAAAAGAAAAAAAAAAGAAAAGAAAATTTAGGGAGAGTAAAAGAAAGAAATAAAGAAATAATATACATATTATTACATTAATTTCATCTTTATACTATTTTTATTGTGTTCTAGGTGAACAAAATTTCTTAAAACTCAACTTATAAAAAAACTAACTTTTCAGCGAAAGTGAATTAATTTTCTTATAAATCACTCATGGGAAATTATTTTTGAGAAATTGAGCTAAACAAAATGTTAGTTTTTGTTGAAAAATTATATTTGTCATTTAAAAAAAGAAACTAGAAACGAATATTCTTCATCATAAAACCAAAATTTCTTTTGAAACAAATCTTAAAAGTAGAGCTATCAAAAAAGAAATTGTTAAAAGCAGAATTCAGCTTCACGAGAAAAAAAAAATCAGATAAGATCACGAAATAAACAACTTCACTGTTGATTTGTCATTTAAAACGATCCGACCGTGTGAAATAGAAAAGTGCGCTTCAGACCATTTTTGAGAAAATAATATCCGGTGCTGTTTTTGTAATTCAGTATTCACTTTTGGTACAGCATTTTCAACAATCTCACTTTTAACACATGGTGCATTATGATTTCTAAAATGCGACATCAATATAATTTTAATGTTAACTATCAATTTTCTCTCTCTCTTTTCTCTCTCCTCACTCTTCTCTCCACATTTTATGTCTATCGCCTCACTTCTCCCTCTCTTCTCTCTCCTCAGTCCTCGTCCTCTATTATTTTTTCTCTTGTCCCTCTCTTGGACCTCTCTCTCTCTCTCTCTTTGTGTTTTTGAAAACATATTGTGTATCTATCTCTCTCTTGCCTCTCTTTTTGCTCTTTCTTTATTTGCGACATTAATTCTCTCTCTATGCCTTTTTTCTCAAATTTGTTGAATGACATGAAACGAGTTTGATTTTCAGGTCTATTGGTTACATGCTCTGTCACGCTTTTGCTAGATTTGAGATGTTGTTGTTTAGATCTGAAATTGTAGACAGAGTTATTTGGTTTGTGTGAGTGTTTTTGTCATGGTGTGGCTAAAATTGAGTGTTTTTTTATCTTAAATTGAGTCTTATGACTAAAAGTTGGAGATTTGAGAGGGGAGTTATGTCTCTGATTTGAGAAAGATGACTCGGTTGAGGAAGGAGGTGGGGTGGTTGTAGAAAGAAGACCTATTATGTTCTAAAAATTAATTAATTTTTTTACTATGCTCATTTTTTTCTTGTTTGTACACAATTTTTTCTCATTTGTGTACTCATTTTTTGTAAGTATTTTGTTGGTATAATCAACAAGTTTCAAATAACCCGTATTCATTATATAAGCATTGATTTTGTGAATGTACTCATTTTGTATTTGTAATTTTTCCGAACAATGAAGAAAATATTAAGGTTCCAGTCCATAAGTTTTTTGGATTGCACTCATTTTTGTTCATCTTCTATACTCATGTTGTCATTTTGTACACTTTTTGTTGTAAGCATTTGTTGGTGTAATCAACAAATCTCAATTTAGATTGTAATAGTTTGTACTCGCTTTGTTCTTCGTTTGTTCTTATTTTTATTCATTTGTACTCATAATTTTGCCGAATAATAAAAGAATAATTAATTTTTTTCTTTAAACTTTGTTTTGACATGTACTCATTTTTGTTGGTGTTTGTTATTGGTTTATTCTCATTTTATTGTTCTACTAGCTTGTACTCGTGTTGTTTACGGTTTGTACTCATTTTTATTGGTCAAAAGAGCATGGTCACGCGGCCAATTTTCTGATGTGTAATCAACACGCGGTCAAATTGTGGTATTTGTGAATATTTTATTCCGTATTGCTATTTTTGGCATATTTTTGACATGTTGCATTCATAAAAGTTGTCTTTTTTTGTTGTCTATTTGCGTGCTAATCCCTTTATTTTTAAAGTAATTTTGCTTTAAAGACCATTTTGTATGTTCGTGTTTTAGAAAAATTGCAACTGATTTAAGATTCAAACTCATATCCTCTCTTATAATTGTAATTTCATCAAAATAAATATCTTAATCGGAGTATATAGCACTTTATAAAGATAAAGATATACGTAAAAAATGCTAAGAATATTGTTATGCCTCCAGTATATATAGATCAAGTAAAGTCGAGATCTTTAAGTTGCATTTCTTGTGAATAAAGAAAGTGAGAAACAGATCGACCATGATACTAACCTTCATGATAACAGCATCAGCACTTGGAATGGCCTCAAACATGTCGCCACCAACATGAATGACTCCTTCAAACTTGGGAGCTGTTGCAACATGTGTTAAATCAAAATTGGTTCCTTTTATGTGTGGAAATGCCTTAACAATCTCAGCTATTAATCCTCCGGTGCCACCACCCACATCAACCAACGACCCAACATTGGTGAACCCATTTTTATACCCAGTTAGAATTGCATGTACGGAAATCCTATAAGTAGAGGCCAAGCCACTATTGAACAAGTCATTAAATTCAGGATTCTTGGATGCGAATTCCCAAATTTCGCAACCATGAGCTTTCTTGAAAGCAATACCACCTTCTTGGACACAGTTGCTGAAAAAATGTCATGGAGCAAGTGCCCAAGGATGGTTTTCCATCAAAACGAAAGGAACAAGAGCATATTCAGAATCTTGACAAAACCATTTGGAAACATGGGTCTGTCCATAAAGGGTTTCTCCTCCGTCGGATGGAAAATGAGCGGTGAAGATTCTCCGGCGTGTTAAGAATCGCATGCGGCTGAGGTAGGGGATGTCAACGGAAGCAGTGGTGGTGATAGAAGAAGCGATTTGGGATAAGATGATGGAGGCACTGTGAGTGGATGATGTCAGGTATGCCAAGCTCTATGGTACATTTCAGAGCCATGGAGTCGGCCAAAGCAAACATGTATTTCCATGCTAATGCCTGACCTTGAAGGAATGACTCTGGTTCTGGTTTGCCATTATGTTCGAGTTGGGAAGGGGAGGGAAGACTCTAGCTATATCTAAAGGCTAATTTGGATATATGTACAACCCATAAGTTATAATAATGACTCTGGCTCTGGTTTGCCATTATGTTCGGATTCATGTACATTTGGATATAAGATATGTTTATAGTATATTTGTAGTATATATATAGTGGTGTATGAGCTACTAACATATTATATGTAATATTTTGTCCTATACTCAATTATTTCAAAATAGCTCATATGAATTGCTGAAAGTCATTGTGCTTCTTATAACACGTGCATCACCAACCACTATCATTACTAAATATAATAGCGCATATAGGCGGATAATTTCACCTAAAATGTTGATTTGGCAACAGGATGGGTGTGGTAACATGTTAAAGCATATATAATTAAACCAACTCCTTATATTTTCCTTTCTAATAATGTTTTTATTCCTATCATCCCTTTCATCTTAAAAGCCCTTCGTTCCTCTTCATCCCTCTCATATATATTTGTTTAATTACATATCTCAATGGAAGAAGCCATACTATTCTCCTCGCTCTCCCTCACCCACCTTACCTTCAATCCTAACAATAACTAATGTTATTTTTGTATAACGTTTGAAAATCAGCAGACCAATTTGTTAATACTTATTCTTGTTGCCATATAAGCCCTCCTCCCAAATGTTTCAGTAAACTCTTCGTCATGGAATGTAAAACTTCAATTGATAGAAGTACTAAAGGCATCTCCTACGTCAAGGCTCATTGGTTTCTTTTTACTTTCTTGCAAAATGTTAATTCTGTTCGGTGACAAACATTGGCATTTCCATCATGATATTGCTACCAAAATCATTCTTTCATTACAAGGATTATGGTACATAATCTGCACAGCAAGTCTCCACGTATGCCTTTCCCCACCAAAATCACGTTCAAGAGCAAGTAGATTCATGAAAGCCATCAAGGCAAGGACATCATCACCTCCTTTCAGGGGTGTAGCTTCTGGCTATGCTACAAACCAAAACCTTTCTGTCAAGAAACCCTTACTTTCGCGGCGAACTTTGTCTCGTGCAGCATGACTGTCATATCACATTCGAGCTCGTCATGCCCGAGCCACCGTTGTTGATGTTAGATATGCAAGGAAACCAAATTGCTCAAGGACTGCAAGCATTGCACCAGTAGGCAGTAGATCAAAATTATCATATTGCAGAACTCTGTAATTGTCGCGAATAGTAAGACATTGCCCAAGAAACCTATGCAGAATTGATCTCAGTAAAACGCATTTGCGTTCTCTGCACCGTTTACCCGTCCGTGAAAACGTTGGTGGCGTTTTAGAGGATGCCATAATTAAAAGCTAGTATACAGCAAGTTATATGGCGGTAAATCTATTATTCTATGAATATCTTCTAAAGACAACTCCCTCTCCAATTGTGTCCTTGTTACCTGTAAAACCTCCTGCAGGAACGGAAAACAAATGAAACTTAATTATCAAATACAAAAGAAAGTATTACAATCAATCATAGCTTCTGAATAACTTTTCAGAATCCAGGGAGCTCCCGTTAATAAAGAGAAGGAATTGCACAGCACCCACGTGAACATTTTTCGCTTGCAAATATATATATATGAAGCACAAAAGCATGGAATCAATTGTAATTTTGAATTTTTAAACAGATAAAGAGAGTATTACATTAAACTCCATATAAGAAGCATGCATGGCAAGCCACTGAGCATCCATCAACTCAAAAGCTATACAGAATAGAACATCAAAGGCAGTTTCATCTTCTGCATCGTGAAAACTGACATGAGAAAGTAATAAAAAAAGAATCTGTCCCAAATGAGCAATTCATTTTTGGATGATCACACCAATTACCTCCAAGTAATTTAACGAAATTGATTCCCGGAAGACATCTTGGTTTTGCTGCACAAGAATCAACAAACAGTCACGGGACGAAAACAGAACTGTGCGCATATTTGGCTCATTGGAACAATTGTTAGCTTTACAAAGTAGTACAATATGATTTGGCAGTTCAATATCTTTGAAAACAATCTGTAAAAATCATGCTCAGATAAGATAAAACAAACATTAGAAATTTTGAACTTTCAGATGGCTCATGATAACAAACATTAATGAA
>CAODLS010564538.1:0-25966 GCA_948243855.1 Flueggea neowawraea | reverse complement strand
CAATCGAAATTGGCAATGGGCCTCGTCCCAAAACTTGGTGCCAAAGTCCATAAGTGGTATCTAGTAATACATTATGACAATACAAAATCGAGTGGTATTCGATGATTCAATTTAACCTATCACAGTTTGATATTTAGTCCTTTTATCACACGATATCTCATCTAAGCATAAAGCATGGTCACATGTCAACCTTATATTGCTTATCATGTTTCTTGATCTCAAGTAGATTGATATAACAAATGACATTAATAAACATCTTTATCAATTCATTCAAGTATGCATACATTCCATCAATCCCACTCATCTAGTGGCTAAGAGATATCACTCTCCATAATAGGAGCAAATCCATCACTCTCACTATCACTCCTCTACATGATTCATGACATATCCAATCATAGCCTTTATTGTTATCCTATTACGGATAACGTTTGACTAAGTCAAAACATGTGATTCCTCATATAGGAGTCGATAGTGAGTTTCAGTCAGAGGACTCAAACATCAGCACTGTGTGAAAGCTACTTCTGACATAGATCCATGAAGTGCTTTCATAGCGGGTCAGTCCAATATATGTTCCTTAACATATATCTATGTTCTAGGTTGATATCTAGTATCCATAATCAGTAAAACGTGATTACCCATTTAGCCACATACTAATCTTAATTCATCATCTTTCCCGTGATAATGATCAATTAGGGACGATTAGGATAGTATTCATATTACCTTAGGGTTTTACTATCAAGGCGTACTTCATGACACAAGGAAGAATAAACTATTTATAGAGGTTTTACCTTCATAAAACATAAAATATTTCAAATATATGAAATGAAATGCCTCTTTATTCAATGATAAATCAAATGACAATGTATATCATGATTAGACTAGGGCACTAAAACTAACAAAATCAAGGTAGAGAAGGACCACGGTCATGGCATTCCAATGCCATGACTGTTGCCAACGCTATGGTCATAGAGGCAAGTACCACAATTATGGAGTATAAGCCACTTTGGGCAGAAGAAAGCACAGTCATGGCCATGGAGGCCATGACCGTTGTGCCCTATAGAGTGTGACAAAGAGAGAGAAAAAAGTGGTGACAAAAGAAGACAAACTTGTGGGGAGCAAGGCATATGCAAGGGGCATTTTTGGAAGATTTTTGCTAGGGTTTGTGGGGAACTAAGAGAGGTATAAATACACCTCTTTCACTCCATTTTTGGCATCTTGGGCTGCACACACATCAAGACAAGAGTGAATTTTCTCTCACATCAATTCCCAAGATGGATTGAAAGCATTAAAGAGGAAATTAAAGAGGAATTGAAGAGGGCTTTCACCACCCATTGAGAGAAGTTTACTTCTATCCTTTTATTTATTTTATTTTGCTGATTGGAAATCATGTTTCTGCTTTGAATTTCTTATTTTATGCTTTGTTTTATAATTATCATAGCTTAAACCCTTGTTAGGGTATTAGAGATGTAAACCTTGGATTGATGTTGCTTTAATGGATGATTATTTTTATATGTATTGTTTTTTTATTATTATATTCATTATTATTGATGCCTTTATTGATAAATATATTATTGATGATGATTTTATGACTTTTTATTGATGGAATGGTGTGCTTAGCTACCACAATGTTGTTTTCAAAAAACACAAGTGATGAATCCAAAAATGAAGCTTGGGTTTGGTCACAAGCATACAAGCATGAAACTTGTTAAGCCTTAGAGTAGATATACTTAATGCGTACAAGGTGTTCGATAAAATTCCCCTATGATCCTAATGGGCCTAATTTGGTAGGTGAGGACGAAATGATCCACCTAGGAAGTGTAGGCATGACTTGAGTGGCATTGAGAGAGGCCTTGGATGATTTATGTGAAGAGAACACTCACACCGATTTCTTAAAACCCAATTTCATTCATTAGGTAACTAGAACCTTGGTTTTATCTTGAAATCTCTAACGTTTTCTCATTATTGAGTTACTTGTGTTTAATTTACTCCTTGCTTCTACTTACAAAACCCCTAAATCAACCAATTAATATTTTTATTTACTTTTATATTTTTATTTGATCATAATTAGACACATTCCCTATGGATTCGACACCCAAGGAATACTCCTTAGGTTTTCATTACTACAATCAATTCTTGTGCACTTGCAAGAACTCGATCACTCCTTTTGATGATTTGCCTTTGGACTAGAGATTCCTCTCATTGACTACTAAGGAGGTCTACCACAAGGTAATCAAAAAAGAAAAACTTGTGTCTATAATGATTTTTTCTATAATTCTTCAAGGGCTGCTGAGAATGATTTTGAAGAAGTGTTTAGGCTGTTTGGAGTCAGTGATTTTCTGCAATATAGCAATGTGATTTGTGAGGATTTGGTGCATAAATTTTATGAAAATTTGGATGTTATGAGACGTTCTACGGTGCTTCAAACACGAATATATGGAAATGGATTTTTTATTTTAGAGTCTAGATTGTGTCGCTAGTCTAATTTGCTAGAAGGTGGAGTTACTCCCACCAAGTTGTCTCATATTGAGGATTATGAAGAAGAGAATGATGAAGATGAACATGAACAAGCTGAACTTGCTGAACTTGGGGAAGAATTTCAGTTAAAGAAAGCTTATAGGTACTTGAAATCAATTGTTATTGTTGAATTTAGTCCAGAAGTTGATCTTGATGCTACCGACCTTCAAGGTGACTTGTGAATGATACACTTTACAGTAAATGAGAGCATCATGCCAAAGAAAGACTCTCAAAATCATGTGTCGTGTTTGGACACCAAACATCTTTGGCATGTGCTTAAGGAAAATCACACCAACTTCTCGGCTCTCATTATCAAATGGATGAAGTACAAATGGAAGCAATTTTTCAAGAAATCATATGAGAAAAATCATGAAGAAAGAAGGTCTACCATATGGGATTATCATCAACAAAATTCTTCAGGAAAATGGTATTGATTTGTCAAGGTATAAATGTCAAGAAGTGCCACATTCTTGGATTTTCACCAAAATGAAATTGGGAAACATTTAATGGTCAAGACTTTGAAGCACGGGTGGATTTTTAGACCTCATGTTAGATTGGAAATGGATCAATTGGCTTTCCTAAGTAATCGATATTGTATTCCTCCACCAATTGATCGTATTCTTGGTGGTTCTAGTGGTGGAAGAAAAGGGTCAAGTGTTGTCGGATCATCTATGATTACCGCTAGTGTTGAGCAATTCAAAGCACTTAAATCCAAGGTTGATACGGTTAACTCCACCGTGGAAAAGATAGTGGGCTTTGTTAGTGATATTAGGATTTGGATGAAAGAGGCTTGAAGCACCAATAACGACACCATTCCTTCAACTTCCATGCCACCCCCATCACCGACTCCATGATTTAGCCTTGGACATTAGGATCGACATTGCATGCATTTGCAAAAAAAATTCATGTTTTAATTTGATGTTTGAACTCTTGTTTGTTATATATCTCAATAAATTTGCATGCCTATTCGGATGCATTAACTCTTATTTTGTATTAATGTTTTAGACTTATGCTTATGATATTTGGATGTTTGATATATAATGTCTTTATACCCTTTTGTGTTGATGACAAAAAGGGGGACAAAAATGGATATTTGATATTTGATTATGGTTGTATGTTTGTTTTGAATGGTGTTCAAATTTTTAAAATTTATGCACTTGGTGTCTGAAATTTTGTTGCTTATGTATTTTATTAAGGGGGAGTTATTTTGATTCAATTCACTAACCAATGTGACAAGGTCGAAAACCTTGATCAATTTCTCATATTTGTTGTCTTTGATAGATGCACAAACTAAGAGGGAGTATCAAATTATTCTATGTTTTGTCATCATCAAAAATGGGGAGATTGTTGAACCAATAGTGGTTAACATTTAAATCCCTTTACATTTTGATTATGAACAAAATTGAGTTTAATACTTAAGCATTTAAACATGTTTGTTAACGGCTAACTTGAGTAACATATCCTTTAACTCGAGTAACCAAAGTGACATGAAGAAAGAACAAAATACGCTCACTCCAGGAGCTACAAGTCAAATTCTCTCACTCGAGTAACATAAAGCATAACTCAAGTTATCCAGCTACTAACTTATTCGAGTAACAAGTTAAGCCTTACACAAGTTGTCAAGGTGCTAGCTCACTCGAGTCATAGAATCTCTAAGTTGAGCAAGATGCCTACCCAAGTGAATAAGAGATGAAAATTCAACTCGAGTAACCACATATATAACTCGAGAAACTCAATCAACTAGAAAGCTTGAAGAAGAACCTCTAACTCGAGTAACATATTGTTTTGCTCAAGTAATCACATGGTGATAAAAGTTCATACCTAGGAATGACACATTTAAGGTTCAAATGTTCAAGGGTTGGTTGTCCCAACGGTCAGATTCAATGGCTAATTCGAGCAACCTTTAATGCTTACTCGAGTTAGATGTTTCAGGGGATGTTTTCTAGATATGGCTAACTCGACTAGCGTAAATATCTAACTCGAGTAAAAAGTTGTGTAAAGCATTAAATACAGGCCTGCTCTATCTCACAACGGCTACATTAAACCCACCAACACGTATTTCAACTTGAAAAGGTATAAATACTCCAAAGACACCTCATAAGAGTTGTGAACAACTACTTGCAATCATCTTTCAACAATCATCAAGATTTCTCTTATTCTTATCGAAAAATCATTCATACACTTTTCAAGACTATTTTAGACTTGCAAATTTATTATTTCTTGAGAGTGTCTAGTTTTGAATTCATTCTTCTTTATTAAAAAATCATGGTACTTTATAGAGGAATAGTTTTCTTGTTTTCCTAGAAAACAGGGGTTGTATTATGAGAAGGCTTAATGTTGCACCCATTGGAGCGAATGGTTGTAGTTGTTGCCTTCACCTATTCAAGAATGAAGCTATAATGGATACAAAATCTCAAGGAGAAGCTTGAGGAGTTGACATAGGCTAAGAGGGTTGAATCACTATAAATCTTGGAATTGATATGTCTATCCTTTCTCTCTTTACATTTATTGTTTGTGTGAATTGGATAAGTTATTCTTGCTTTGTCTTTTCTTAAATATTTGACTATTGAAAAATCATTTTTAAACAAGTTTTAAAAGTTAGAAATCCAATTCACTCCCCCCTCCCATCTTGGATTGTCATTTTGGACTTACAAAAGTGGTAGGAAGATAGGCTACAACCATACATAAATCAAACACTTCCCACTCTATGCAAAAAACAAATAGGCAATATATTGAACACAAGTAAGCTAAGTAAGCACACCAGAAAACACAGCAAAATTTTACATCGAAAAACCTTCGATGTGAAGGAAAACCCACGAGCTTGCAGACACTAATAACCTTCCACTACATCAAAATAATGGTTTACACAATAAATCTTTCTAGGCCAAGCTGGAGATCAACAACAGTAGCTCTTCACTTAACAGTAGATAATCAAGTTAAAAACAACCAACAAAGTTGGTAGAAATGACCACGGGTATTGACAGAAAATAGCATTGGAGAGGGCTTTCAACAATCTCCACCAATCACTTTGTAGTGCTTGATGTCGGGAACAACATGCTGAAATTTGGTAGCAATCAGGCTTGATTTCACCTTTCCATTGAACCACCAACTTCCTTCACAATTGAAAACTCAATTTTTCTTCTATGTTTCTTATGCTGCAATTACTCATTGACCATAACCCTCACTTTCTTTTTTTGGCTAAATCCATCCACTATACGAACAATTTGGTCCTAGGCTTTCCTTTTTTTATTTGTTAACTTAAGTTTGTGTGGTCCTACATTGCCAAGTAGGCCAGACCACCCAACAAATCTCCCCTTTGCACCCACGTGGGAAGAGGCGCCATACCCGCCACATCTCTGAAAGCATTAACCTTTTCCATAGGTAAGGCCTTGGCCATCATATCTAAATCATTATTGTTAGTATGGATTTTATCTAACTCAAATTGCTTCATCTCTAGCACATCCTGAATCCAATGATACTTCACATCAATATGTTCGGATCTAGAATGAAAAGTCGGGTTCTTGCTGAGATGGATTCCACTTCGACTGTCATAGTACAATACATACTTCTCTTACCCTAGGCTCAATTCTTGTAGGAATTTTTTCCTTCCACAAAATTTCTTTTACACCTTCTGTAGTGCCAATATACTAAGCCTCATTGCTAGATAATGCAACACATTTCTACAAGTTAGATTATCATGTCACTTCTCCCCCTAAAAAAGTCATCAAGTATCTCGATGTGGACTTTCTGGAACTAACATCTCTTGCCAAGTTAGCATCTGTGTACCCATCCAACACAAATTTACCATTTCTAGAACACAGGCAGTATTTAGAAATGCCTCTGAGATACATGAGGATCATTTTAGCTGCATTCCAATGCTCCTTACTGGAATTGGAGAGAAACCTGCTCAACACACCAACTTTATGAGCAATATGTGGCCTTGTGCACACAACTGAAGCATACATCAAACTGCCCACAATTGAAGCCTAAGGAACCTTCTTCATTTCTTCTTTTCTTTTCTCACTTGAAGGACACTGTTTGGAGCTCAATTAAAGTGACCCATAAAGCGGAGAACTTACTATTTTGGATTTTCTCATGTTTAACTTCCTAAGAAACTTCTCAATATACCTTTCCTGATATAACCACAATTTCCATTCATCCTGTCATGAGTAATTCTCATGCCTAAGATTTTTCTGCCAGCGCCAAATCTTTCATTGCAAAATATTTACTCAAATCTTCTTTCAACTTCTTAATTTTCTCAGTATCACGGCTAACAATTAACATATTATCCACATATAAAGCAATCACCATCGCTGAATTTCTTTAGAAATACACAATGATCAGAATTGGTCTTATTGTACCCATGCTTTGTCATGAAGGAATCAAACCTTTTGTACTATTGTATAGGCCTTTGCTAGAGCCCATACAAACTCTTTTTCAACTTGAACACCAAGTGCTCCTCGCCCTTGACAATGGACCCTTCTAGTTGCTCCATGTAAATTTCCTCATTTAAATCACAATGAAGGAATGTTGTCCTCACATCCATCTTCTCAATGTCTAAATTCATAGAGGCTGCCAAACCAAGTACAACGCAAATTGAAGACATTTTTACCAGGGGTAAAAAAAATCATCAAAATCGACGCCTTTCTTTTGACCAAACACTTTTACAACTATTCTTAACTTAAAATTTGGCTTTGAGGTTTTTGCTTCTCTTTTCATTGTGTGAACCCATTTGTTCTTCAAGGCTCTTTTGCTTTTAGGCAACTCCATTAACTCATAAGTGTCGTTCTCATGCAAGGAATTCATCTCTTCTTCCATTGATTTCAACCACTCATTTTTATTTTCACTACTCAAGACCTCATCATATGGCTGAGATTCTCCATTCTCTATAAGCAATACATACTTAGCTTCAGGATACCTTTTGGAAGGCTTAGATTGCCTAGATGATCTTCTCAACTCAGGCTAAATTGGAAGTTCTAGCCAGGCTTGCTCTATAGGATCATCAATCTCATCATCAGGTATAACATGCTCTTCATCATTGTCAGGCTCATCATTATCTCAGTTACCTCCATGCACATGTCCCCATCATTCACATTCTTCTTAAAGGGATCTAGCTCAATGGCATGTATTGGATTTGGTTTTGATTTCACTGGTTTCTCGAAATCTTCTACGGTTTGATCTTTAAGAAATGCACATCTTAGCTTCTGACAATTTTCTTTTTCTACCGGATACTATAGCCTGTACCCAAACTCCTATCTTCATACCCGAGGAAGACACACTATTTTGTTTTACTATCCAGCTTGGCTCTCTCATCTTTTGGAATGTGAATAAATGTTATGCAACCAAACACTCTTAAATGACTATATGAGACTTCTTTCCCTCTCCACACCTTTCGAGACACCTTGTTGTCAGGAGTTGTAAAAGGTGAAAGGTTAATCCAGCCTACTGCAGTATTCATTACTTAACTCAAAAATCCTTTAGACAATTTTGCATAAGACAACATGCATATAACTTTCTCAACAATGGTATAGTTCATTCTCTCTGCAACCCCATTATGTTGATGTGCCTTAGGCACTGTCTTCTCAAGCCTGATACAAAGATCTCTACTGTACTTTTCAAATGGACCTCTGCTCTCACCACCATTGTCCACTCTCACTAATTTTAATTGCCTTCCAATATGTCTTGCAACACTAGCATGAAATTGTTTCAATACGTCAAGCACTTGGTCTTTCGTCTTTCAATCAAAAGCCCTCACGTTTTTGGAATGATCATCAATAAAAGTAACAAATACAACGCACTACCAAGAGTTGTAGCTTCTATGGTGCACAGGTCAGTGTGAATCAAATCCAAAATATGAGATTTTTCACCAGAGGGAGAATGTTTAACTGCAACCCTATGTTGTTTAAATGGCACGTACATGTATTCAACTCCATACCTTTCATAAGGATGTTATTCTTCTAAGCAAGAATGCTAAGACCTTTCTCACTTATGGTTTCCAAGTCCTTATGCCAGAGATTACTAGAGGATTCTTCAACTATATTTAGCTCCCCCTTAGACACTTGAACATGAGCCTTGTATAAACCATCTTTCTTGCCTCTAAAAACCATAAGATAGCCCTTACTAAGCTTCCATTTACCACCACTAAAGTAGTTGGAGTAACCCTAATCATCAAGTACTATAGTGGAAATCAATTGAAACCGAATATCTAGAAAGTGCTGAACATTTTTTAGTAACAGTCTGCATCCAGTGTTAGTTTCTAGCCAAATGTCTCCAACGCTAACAATCTTGCAAGCCCCTTCATTTTCCATCCTAATCTCGCCATAGTCACCATTAGTATAGGATGTGTAGAAATCCCTTCGAGAAGTAACATGATATTAGGCTATAAAAGCAATAACCCAAGTAATTTTGGCAAGTGACATTTACCAACTGTCATCATAAAAAACAATTACTTCATTAATAAATGCAACTGCAATAGTGTTCTTCTCATTTTGGTCTTCACTTTTCCCCTTTGCTTACTCCCTTTTGAACTTTCTGTACTCCTTTTTCATGAGCTGTAACTTGCCATAGTGAAAGCACTTCATTGAACTTCTTGATTTGGATATCCCTCTAGACTTATTTCGATTCTTAGAATTCTTAGAATCTCTGGTTTTATTTCCTCCCCATCCCTCTGTAACCATTGCTTCTGAATGGAAGAGAACTCAAGTTCTTTTCGTTTTATTTCTTCATTAAACAAACTCTCCTTCACTGTATTGAAAGACAACTTGCCATATAGTGCCGAATTATTGAGAACAACCACCAATGTTTTTCAACTATCTGGTAAAGTACCTAAAAGCAAGCAAGCTTGTAGGTCATCTGCTAATAGGATATCAAGGTTACATAATTAATTTGTAATCTCTTAAAAGCCATTCAAATGCTGAGACATACTCTGCCATCTTTTTACCACAAATGAATGAGTTTTCTCACAAGGAAAGTTTTGTTCTACAGAGTTTTCCGCTCAAACATGCTAGTCATTTTTTTCCATAATACATGTGCATTAACTTCTTTACGGACATGGTGGAGCACGGTGTTGTCTAGCCAATATCGAATCAAAGTAACCATTTTTTTGTTCATCCGCTCTAATTCTTTACCCGTCATACATGCAAGAATCGCTTTATCACCTTCAATTGGTTTGTACAAATCTTTCCAGATTAAAACATCGTCCAGTATTCACTTTTATTTTGAATAATTCAACGATGTCAATTTAAACATAGTACTGTTATGAGACTCCTCCATTTATTTTGCATAGATTACCAATCAAAATTAATTGTCTCATAACCACTAATTGATGCCTATGATACCAAGAACAACATATTGAAATTTGGTAGCAATCGGGGTTTATTTCAACTTCCAATTGAACCACCAACTTCCTCTCACAATTGAAAAATCAATTTTTCTTCTGTTTTTTTGCGCCATCGTTACTCACTCACCAAAACCCTCACTTTCTTTTTTGTTAACTTGAGTTGGTGGTCCCACCTTGCTACGTGGGCAGGACCACCCAACAGAAAGCGGCCAAAGGATTTCTCTTTGACTTCCTCGAGGGGTCTTGCCATTGTAAGAGCGACGGATGAAGAGGAACAGCTAGCATGGCTGGTGTTGTCACATGCTGGCTAAGCTTGCAAAGGAAGAATGTTTCAATTAATCAAAAGGGGGTTGCTCTAATTAATTTTGTTCGTCAACCCTGTTTGGTTTGGCTCCTGTGTTCTCGGTCATTTTCCTTTGGTATTGTTTCTTTCAACTTTGATGATTATGTTCTAAACTTGTAGAGTCCACACTCTACTTTGTTGTCTGTTGTAGGCTTATTTTACTTTGGTTGTTCCTGTTAGGTTTGTAGCGCTGCCAACATTTGCTCTGGCGACTCGGTTCCTCAACCTTTGGGTCGAGTGGTTTTGGATCCTTGTTTGGAAGAGTTGAAATTAACCCTATTTTTTATTATTAATATCATGCTTTCATGTTTCATCCAACATATATATATATATTTGAAAGTGGGTTTTGCATTATTTACGAGGCATAATTTCTTTTGTATTTTTTATTAGCTCGATCGGTTCTTCTATTGACGACCCTTTGGTGAAGCGGATTGGGAAGATTGTCTCGACGATACACGATCCACCAATGTCTTAATTCTTTATATATCTCAGCAACAATCTTTTGGACTAGACGTTTGCTAAACAACGTAATCTACGAAGTCAGAATTCATACATGCTGCAAATTTCTATGTTGGAGATTAAGTGATTTGTTCATTTACTTGCTGACTTGGAATTTACTTTTTCTTTCCCACCACATATCTGGTGTGACAATGTCGGAGCGATCTTTCTTTCATCTAACCTAGTGTTTCATGCATGAACACGACTTATTGCAATGGATTTTCACTTTGTTCGTGTCATGGTTGTGGCAAAAGAACTCATTTCAGAATTCTATCTTCTTCAGACCAGCTGGCTGACATCTTAACTTACGCACTTCCCAAAGACCAATTTTCTTGTTTCTCTTCCAAGCGCCACCTTCAACTTGTGGCGGGCGTATTAGAGGATAAACAAATATTAGATTACTTAGATACAAAATATCATTTTGTTATATGTGGACTCTCGCTCTAACCTCTACACTGTGTTTGTGATCAAGTTATTCACTCAAATACATCTTGAGTTTGCCCTTCACATGTACCACAATCTCAAATTGACCCTAATCCCTTGTCAACTCAACAGCATAAAAGCTGCAAATTTCCTTTTTACTTTCTAAACATTTTCATATTTTGTGTTTGGTAAGTCGTTCTTGTCGTTTTATTTATCTAGTTCCATGAAGAAAAAAAAAGGTTCCAATGATCGCAAAAGTCAAAAAAGTATTAGTAGAATAGATCGAACGACGTAAATACGTGGAGCAAACAAGAACCAGCGAATATAACACTAATTATATTTAAAACGAATCTAAATCTCCTTAGAAGGAAAAAATAGTGGAATCTGGTTCTCCATTACAATTCCCACCAGTGGTCGAATATACCCATGCTTCACACATACACAATTTCTATTTAATGGCCGTACTTTCCACTAAAATGGCATCACTTGAAATAAATATTTTTTAGCAAAATGGCAACAAGGAGAGAAAGATGTGGTCATTGTCGTGTGCAACTATTGGTGTCACCAGAGGCTCAAGCCGTTAGGTGCTCACTATGCCAAGCTGTAACCACTATCACCCCCGCAAGGGCTCAACCATATGAGCATCTGGCTCAAGCCTTGGAGCCACTAAACCATGCAGCTGACAGGGTGAGGGTTCTTCTAGGGAACATGAAGCCCATGAATATTAATGGTTATTCAGGTTATACTGGTTCGGGTGGTTCATATGCTTATGGTGGTGGTTACTATGGTCAACCGCCACAGCCACCGCCGCCAAGACCAATGCTGGCTCCTCCTTCAGCTTATGGGATGAAGAGGGCAGTGATTTGTGGAGTGAGTTATAAAGGGAAGAGTTATAGGATCAAAGGAAGCATTAATGATGCCAAGTGCATGAAATATTTTCTTTCTGAGCGGTTTGGCTTTCCTTCTGATTCCATTCTCATGCTAACTGGTATATGTTTCCTTGTATTTCCATATATTGCTTTAATTTATGTATGAATTTAGTAATAAATTTTGTATAAAAATGCATATTATTTTTGAATTTGTATCTTAACATCGATATACTTGCAGATTTGTGAATCCAAGCTTTTTATCTACTGATAAGTTTTTCCCACTAATTTATATGAGAAATACTTACAATCGTATAAAAAAATACACTAATAATATTTAATACTTTACTGCAACTAAGGGATGCAAGAGTTTCTACACTCTTTCCTCATCAAATTTTAACGTTCACTTAATAAAACGTACAAATTTCGTAATTTAAAATTAATTAGTAATTTTTAAAATAAATTATAAATCCTTACAATCTTAACTAAAAAAAATACACTTTAAAATGAAGAATGCAGAAACTCCTATAATATTGGATTGTAAGAAAATATAAAGAGGAGCTAATAGGCAAGTAATCTTGAATATATACAGAGGAAGAAATAGACCCAAAAAGGACCCCAACAAAAGAGAACATAAGGTTGGCTTTAAAATGGCTAGTTCAAGGGTGCGAGTCAGGAGATTCATTAGTGTTCTATTTCTCTGGACATGGCTCGAAGCAGCGTGATTACAACAATGATGAGGCTGATGGGTTCGATGAAACAATATGCCCTGTTGACTTTGAGACCGAGGGAAGCATTATTGATGATGAAATCAACCAAACCATCGTGAGGCCATTACCCAAAGGAGCTAAACTTCATGCCATTGTTGATGCTTGCTTTAGTGGAACTGTACTTGATCTTCCTTTTGTGTGCAGGATGAATAGGTAACTTTTTTTCTCTTTTGAATGATCTTTAAATTGCAAACAAATACATCTATCAACTTATCCAAAAAAAAAAATCTTCTATTATTGTTGTTGCAAACACTCCTTCCGTCCCAAATAAGTGAGATTTGTTTTTTTAAAACCTAGTTTAATATTTTTCCCTTATAAATTAATGTAACTGAATTAATTCTATTAAAGTGAGACACAAAGGTAGGTTAAGAATAATTGCATAAAAAATGTAAATAGTTTGAATCTTTCTGAGAAATCAAATTTACTTTTTGTGTCACTAAAATTAAGAAAGACGGAGCGTATAGGGTTACTTCTCAAACTGAAATTTTTATTTAGAAAAGATTATTTAGATCATATTTTATTGTTTTCTCTTTTTAACCAAAAGTATTTTTAGCCTCTTCTTTGTACAAGCAATTGTAATTAGAGCTTTGGCAGTTCTATTGAAAAGCGAAAAACGAAGTAATGTATAAGAATTTGAAATAAAGTTGTATGGATTGAAGTATATAACATTGAAAAATTAGTTTCACATTGTATATATGGAATTAATTACAAAACAGGGACGGATACTATACATGGGAGGACCAGATTTCATATGAATATAAAGGCACAAGTGGCGGCTTAGCCCTCTCTATCAGCGCTTGTGATGATGATCAAACATCTTTGGATACAAATGTGAGACCTCACTCCTCTGCTTTCACGTTTTTTTCTTCAATTTTTTTACCCAATCGATTCAGTGTGACGAGAATTCTTAAGGTTTAAAACGTTTGAAATTCTCAAAATTACCACCACTAAAAATCTAGAGTATTTATCATAAATAGGAACTTAATTCATTAGTTTAATCAAACACTGAAATGTTTTATTGTATATATCTGGTAAATTGGTATTAATTAACTAGATTATATTATAAAGAAGGAAAAATTCTCAAACCAATGAAATTAGTAATTTCTTCTATTTAGTACATTTTTTCCTTATATTTAGTACATATGTCTTAGGAACTTGGTCATTTCGTCCCTCTATCTTTCCCCCGAATTTTATGGAACCAGTAAAAAAAGGCCAAAGAAGATGGATGTCTAAAACGTAGGGACCAAATAAAAGAATTAACTAAACCTTAAAGATGAGGGTTGAAGACAGACATTTCGAATAAGTGTATTTTAGTACCTTCATTAGCCTCTCTTTACTCTTGCCATTAAATTAGACTTACAAGGAAAGATACAAGGAGCAAAAGAAGAATTAACTAAACCTTATAAAGATAGAGAGTTGAAGAGAAATTTTAAATAAGATTATTTTAATCTCTTTATTGTAGCAACTAAATATAATGAGCACAGTTGCATAATATAGATGTTGAATTACCAACGTTTGCTGGTCTAAGTGAATGAGGACTTTGATCCTTTCAGCAGCCATTTGGGTTCAAATTTTCGCAGAACCTGTCATGTTGTATATGGGGTATATGACACTGGAAGGGTTGTTCTAGCTGATGAGCCTCTACAGTACTTAAGATGAGAGTTATACCACTCATTCAGCCCCTTCTTAAACAGAAAGAATGTTGATGTTGAATTTAATTTGAACTAATTGATGAAATGGCAGGCATTGGCTGGGAGTGCTGCAACGGGAGCACTAACATACAGCTTGATACAAGTAGTAGAAAATGAACCAGGACTAAGTTACGGCCGGTTGCTTTGTGCGATGCGTAACGCAGTTCGTGCTGCCAAATCTGGTGGCCTCCGACTCAATGGTCCCATTGCTGCTATGCTTAATAAAGCATTATTTAACTCTTCCATATCACAGGTAATTTTTTTTTTTGTGTTTACTCTTCATTAGTTCAAAATAAAGTGATATAATCACTATTGCGGTTTGACTCATTTAATAAATCCATCGAGTCTAGATTTTTTCTCTCTCTCTGTCTCAGTTATGTTCGATTCGGTTTCTATGATGCAGAAATCGATTTTCAGTTCAATTTTCTAAAAAATAAATAATAATTGCCGGGAACAAGATTTATGCAAAAATTCATAGCTTGAGTTGAAAATTTGGTGAATAATAATTACTTTGTTCTGTTAATAGATGAACAAGATCAGCATGATGTTAGTTTATTTCAATATAAAAATTTCCAAAACAATGAATTAAAATTTAATTTAAATTGATTAGATTTTATTTAACGATCAGTTTATTTCGATATATAAACGGAATGCTTACGGTATTAGTACGTAAGATTAACCTAGTTTTCATTGCTGATATGCAGGAACCTCAGTTGTCTTCTTCTGAGAAATTTGACATATACAACAAGCAATTTATTCTCTGATATTGGATACATGTTAGGTATCCACAATTTCCATGAGAATTATGTTTCAAATATAATAATGTGTAGTGAATGTAAAATCAAAATTCACAAATACGCCAGCACTTTATAATTTAAGAAAGGAAATGACAAATACTTATAAATTACTAAATTTAAATCCTAATCCATGTCATGCATTTTCTGGAATCAGAATGGTTGTATTGACTGAATGATTAATTCACAAGCAGTCGTTTACATTCTCCAAGGTATATTTGGTTGAGAGGATAGAAACTAATAGGAAAAGTAGAAAGTAGGTAAAGAAAAATAGATAGGAAAGGAAAGTATTTTTAACTTTTCCTGTGTTGTTTAGTTTAGTAGAGATGGAACACAAAGAAAAATATTTACTTTTTGCAAAATTTATAAAAATATCCTTATTTGGTAAAGAGATATAAACAAGAAAAAGGGTTTAAAAAATATCTCCTTCCTCCAAATCACTTCATTTTGGGAGGAAGAAAAATGTGTAAAAACACAAAATTTAACGGATGGATTAGAGTTCTTCCATCCTTTCTCTTTTGTGAAACCAAACAATAATGTGGAGGAGAGGAAGTGCAACTTTCCTCCGTATATACTACTTTCCTTCATTCAACTTTCCCTTCAAACTAAACATAGCCTAATATTATATATGTGTGTGTGGAAGAGTCAAATTAATAAGAATCAGTGACCTCACCAGACCATCCCAACTAGGTTGGTACCATCTTCTCGACCTCTTCATGCTCTTATTCTCTGAATAATATTAAAATGAAAAGAAAATAATAACCGAAGTACAATCCAAAAGCCACAAAAAAGGCAAAAGCTAATTGATAAATCTAAAATGTTCTTTCCTACATATGTCATCATAGAGTAAAGCTGAACAAAATGGTGCCAATGAAGTCCAATGTTCGTGTGTTGCTTCCCTGCCAAAGTTTGCCAATTTGTGTGTCAGTTGATTCCCTTCTCTAAAACTATGCATTGTAACCATATGCATAGAATCCACCAAATCTAGCATATAGACCAGTCAATTTTTAATTCCTATGGAACCACATCAGACCTCAACTGAATTAAGCTCACAATATAGGTTGAATCACTTTCTATCCAGAGCCTATGCTAACCTTTCTCCCAAGCTTTTGTTATTGCAAAAATGGCTAGTTTAAGTTCCACAACAAAAACCAAAGTAGTGCATGTAGGAAAAGCGAAGCAACCAATAGCATACCCTTGAGTATTTTGGAACACCCCAACTGTTCCTAATTGGCCAGATGTATTCGAAAAAGAACCATATGTATTAACCTTCACCCATTTTGAAAGCAGGTGCTGCCACTGAATAGAAATAATTTGTGGAGCCCTCCTTGGTATGCCAACAATATTGAAATTCTTCAACATTTAACATGTAACAAACTCTGAAACTATTGCAATCTGTTGAACAATGAAAAATTTGTCGTAGAAAAAGTTGAATGTTTGGTACCTTTATCCTCAAAAATTGCAGTATTCCTTATTCTCCAAATAAGCCAAATAACAGAAACAATAATTTACGCCAAAAACGAAAAAACTTGTGGATTGAAGTGACCGCGATTCGCCATCAACAAGAAAATATTTGTAGAGAGTCTGCAAGTCGAAAATGATAATCGAAAGCCGCACCAACCTCTTGCCAAAGCTCCTGCGTGTGTTGGACTATTTTACAAGTCCTAAATTGATTTTGATGATGAGCAAAACATTAAAGATGAACAAGATCAAGTTCATGATGTTAAAAAGTGGATTACTGCATGAAGACTTTTTTTGAAGACGTTCCAGACCTTGAGTAGTCGACTGGTGCACATGGAGAGTCGACTAGCAGACAAACAGAATAAAAAATATAGGTTGGTAATCGACTAGTGAGGGCATGAGTCGACTGCTGAAGACAATGATCATGATTATCAAATTGACTAGAAATTCCATTCATGTGATGCACAAAGATCATATAACGGATATGTAAGTTGGGTAGTCGACTTATTAAGTTGGTGAGTCAACCAACAAAGAAGAAATAAGTGAATCTGAAGCAATAAGTAGACTAGTAGGAGTTGTCAAAATAAAAAATGCTTCATGATTGATTTCCAATTGGTCTCTACACTATCCTAACGGCTAAATCAACATGAAGGGTGTCTCAAACACTATAAATAGAGGCTTGAGGGATAGAGGAAAACACCCAAATGTTTGCTACAACAACTCTTCATTTGGTGCTCAAAATTAGCCTAGTTTATCGGTATTATGCTCCATTTCTTATTCAAAACTCCCACCATCATTATGGGTGATTTGTAAACACTTTGATTACATGTCAGGTTTGTTGTTAGCCTATAAAAAATAACATTGTAAGGGCTTTGGAGGTGTGAGCCTAGAGAGAAATCAACCTTGTTGTCGACCTTAGAGGTGTGAGCCGGGAATCAACCTTGTTGTAGGCTTTAGAGGTGTAAGCCAGGAATCAACCTTGTATAGGCTTTAGAGATATGAGCAATCAACCTTGTTGTAGGCTTTAAAAGTGTGAGCTGCAATCAACCTAGTTGTTGGCTTTAAAGATGTGAGTCATAATCAACCTTATTGTAAGGCTTTGTTTGATTGAGCCATAATCAATCGTCGTATAGTGGATTGGGAAAATCCTAAGTAAGCAACTTAGGTAGTGGACATAGGCATCAAGAATTGGTCGAACCACTCTAAATCGCTCGTGTTCATTTTCTTTCTCTCAACTCTCTCCAACTCAACTGAGGTGACTGAAAACATAGTCCAACAAGTGGTATCAAAGAGGTCTCCACTTAAGAAGGCTTTAGATCCTTGGAGTAAAGATCTGCATCAAACAAATGGTTTTTGGTGCTCCTAAAGTCTCATTTTTTTTAATTTTCATGCATTTGATTTTATTATTTTTTGCCTATATTTGCATGAAGGTTAAATGTGGTGTTTTGGAAATTGCTTAAACATGTGCATTGATTTGAAATAAAAAGGGGGAGAAATGATAATTTTTGAACATATGCACAAATCACTTTTGAACATGTTTTTTGAATTTATGAACAAATTATGTTACAAAGGGGGAGAAAAGAAATTTTTTTACTATGCGGAAATTGTTTTTGATAGGGGGAGCTTAATCTTGTTTATGTTTAGATTTTATTTGGTTATGATATTGGTTCCATTTACCCTTAATATTGCATTTTTTATCGATGTCAAAAAGGGGGAGAATATTATGAATTTGTTAAACTCTAAATGAAAGGGGTGGAATTTAAAAATTTTTGCATGATCATATATTCTCTTGCATGATTCTAACCTCATGACAAGGATAAAATCCTTGATCAAATTTGTTGCCTTTGATGTAGCATTAAAATTCATGAAGGTTTTGTCATCATCAAAAAGGGGGAGATTGTTGGACTATTTTACAAGTCCTAAATTTATTTTGATGAAGAGCAAAACATTAGAGATGAACAAGATCAAGTTCATGATGTTAAAAAGTGGATTAATGCATGAAGAATTTGTTTCAAGACATTACAGACCTTGAGTAATCGACTGGTGCACTTGGAGAGTAGACTGACGGACAAACAGAAGCAAAAATATAGGTTGGTAGTCGACTGATGAGCCCATGAGTCGACTAGTGAGGCCATGAGTCGACTGGTGAAGACAATGAATCGGCCTATGAAGATCATGATTGTCAAATTGACTGAAAATGGCATTCACGTGATGCACAACGGATATGTAAGTTGGGTAGTCGACCCATGTAGTTGGTGAGTCGACTAACAAAGAACAAATAAGTAAATCTGAAGCCATGAGTCGACTATTGACTTGGGTAGTCGACTAGTAGGAGTTGTCAACATAAGAAATGCCTCATGATTGATTTCCAACGGGGCTCTACACTATTCTAACAGCTAAATGAAATCGAAGGGTGTCTCAAACACTATAAATAAAGGCTTGAAGATGGAGAAAAGCACCCAAATCCGTGCTACAACAACTCTTAATTTGGTGCTCAAAATTATCCTAGTTTGTGGGCATTTTTCTTCATTTCTTATTCAAAAATCCCACCATCATTATAAGTGATTTGTAAACACTTTGTTTATGGGTTAGGTTTGTTTTTAGCCTATAGAAAACAACATTGTAAGGGCTTTGGAGGTGTGAGCCAAGAGAGAAATCAACCTTGTTGTTGGCCTTAGAGATATGCACTGGGAATCAACCTTGTTGTAGGATTTAGAGGTGTGAGCCGAAAATCAACCTTGTGTAGGCTTTAGAGGTGTGAGCCGCAATCAACCTTGTTGTAGGCCTTAGAAGTGTGAGCCACAATCAACCTTGTTGTTGGCCTTAGAGGTGTGAGCCACAATCAATCTTATTATAATGCTTTATTCGATTGAGCTGAAATCAATCATCGTATAGTGGATTGGAAAAATCCTAAGTGAGCAACTTAGGTAGTGGACGTAGGCATTGAGAATTGACCAAACCACTCTAAATCGCTCATGTTCATTTTTTTCTCTCAACTCTCTCCAGCTCAACTAAGGTGATCGAAAACATAGTCGAACGGAGTGAATTTTCAAGACAAAAAGATGTGGTGATGGGACTCATAATCTACCCAACAAAATCTACACATTGATGCTAAATGTTGCCTTATCCTCGTCAGCTCATCTTCAGTGGCTATCATCTTTGTGATAGCTTTCCAACAAATTAAAGGTGAGTTAGCTCCTTTTTCACGCCAAAACACGTAGAGAATCTTAGAAGATACTGAGCCATCAACAGAGTGTCCCCACACACAACAGTCTTTGGATTCCTTGCCAAGAATTTATACGTGCTTAATGTCCGAGGCAACATATGAAAATGCAATTTGAAACTGCCATGGAATATGCCACTAGCAACATATGCAACATCTTGCTGAGTTGGTAAAATAAACTAGAGTATTTTATTTGCTCTAGACACGAATACAAAAATAAGAACGCACAGAAAAACATAACACAGATTTAAAGAGGACAATATACCTATGTCTATCAAAACGGAGTAATGATGTATCTCGTATTAGTTATAAAATAAAATAGGACTACAAAAGGTCTTTTTTTTTACTGAAATATAATTCTATTAATCATTAATGGTTGAATACAAACTCTAATGTGAAAGACCTAATATAGAATTAATTAACCCAACAAAAACAAACTAATTCCCAGATTGCAACTGAACAAAAATTTATATACCCAATTAGTACAGTTTTACAAAATCACCACATACTATATCATTAGATCACTCCAGCACAACCCCTAACTTATTATCATCTGAACCCCTATAAGAAAAAAATGTGTCGTATACAACAATCACAATCTTAGAGAATATCAATCTATTGGTATAATTGACCCAAGCCAAGCATTATAATGCTCATACTTGAATCGGTCAAAGGGCTTTGAGCTCGAGCTCGAGCTCACCTTGAGTTTTAAATCTTGTTTAAGTTCAGTTTGTAACAAAATTGGAGAGTTCAAAAGCCCTTTAACCTCGACTCTAGAAAAGTTCAATTGAGATTGTAATTAAGCTTAGGTCAATCTCAAATCAAGAATGTAATTGATCCTAGAGCTATTAAAAGCACCCGCTTCTGTACCCAGCTCGACACAAAAATGCATTCTACACTAACATTTACTTGCTTTTATAAGTTTTAACTATAGTATAAGCCTTATCATTTTTTAGTAAGGGTTTCCAACATATGCCAGTTTTCCAATTGAATCACGCATTTTGGCGGGTGTCTGACTTTCCCTTTCACTTTATGTGCTTTCATATATTTTTTTCATTAATATATTGAGTTTCAAAATTTTTTTCCAGTGTGGCTCGTTTAATATTAAGTCCAGTTATGAACGAGTTTTTTCAACCGAGCATCGAACCATCAGCAAATGGCTCCACTTACTCGTATATCAATCCCTTTATAGCTTCTTCTCATGCATAAAATAGTTTCGGAGATATGGCTATGTAGTGTTTAGAGACATCAAGTAGTCCTTAAACTTATCAACGGTGACCGACTTTGACAAATTATCAAATGCATTTTCAAAAGTTTCAATTGTTTATAACATAATCTGGCTAATGCAAACAACTCTTTTGTTTTATGAAATCTGACATCAATATACACTGTTCAAGTATGATATGCCTAGTTCTATGCCAAATAAATAGCACTCTAGCTGTCACATAACATAAAAATCCCTTTTGATCAACACTCGTTATTTTACTTAATCATAAAACCATAAAGCTTCGTTATAGATACTTTAGCCACTACAATAAACTCTGCTTCTCGACAATGCCATTATAGACTAAACCATAGATTTTCAAAAATTAAGCGCCTAGCAAGAGTAAAACCATACCCTGTAGTAGATCTCTTGTTATTGAAAATAACTTGAATTCATATAACTCACAATTAAGGATAACCTTGGTGAGTGTCAAACTCAATATTGTAACTAATTATTCATAGAATTATTTGTTTTGATAAGTCAGTAATCTTACTCATTCAAACCACGATAACTGGATGGGAAAAACCCTGTAAATCAAGTATTAAAATTGGTCCTTAAAAAGTAACAACCCTGATAAATCAAGTACAATAATGAAACACCTTGCAGGTAACATTATGAAGAATCAATTGTGGGAAGAAATTATAGAACCAGCTGTGACACTCCTGATATATTTTGTTCAAATGTGTCAGTTGTATGCACCTTTCCATCATCAATGAAAATTGTGAACGGCGAACTGGTTTTCCAAGTTTGACAGGCCTCCTTGTGCATGTCCCCAGAAGCTTATTTTGAAATCAAAATCCGATTCCATCGTCGTATGTCTTAATCAAACTCCATTTCGTTAGAGTGTAAGCTTGCTCTTGGGCCCATTCCTTTTGTTTTTAGGGAATTGTTCACTTTTGTACAAGTTTAATATACAAACGTTTCAAAAATACCAATGCTTTATATTGAGTTAAATTGATTTTTTCTTTGTAATATGTTGAAGCTATCCTAGTAAAATATAGGCTAAGGCTAAATGGGTCGTGTCTTAGTGTTTTAAATGGGCTTTAGGGTTAGGGTTAACATATGGTAACTAGAACTCTTGTAAACTCTATAAATAGGTGGCTTGGGAAAACATATGTAACCTAGAAGGTGCATGAGTCGTCTTTCAATATTGAAATAGAATTGCTCGCTCTCTGTCCGTGGACGTAGATCACTTTGATCAAACCACGTAAATCTCTGTTTTCTGTGTGATTGTTCTCTTTATTGTTCCATTTGTTCTATTGGTTGTTCTGACAAGTGGTATCAGAGCCCATAAACACCTGGGTTCAAATCTGCAAAAGGAAGATGTCTTCACAGAAATTCAAAGTTGAGAAATTCAATGGGTTGAATGATTTCACCTTGCGGAAGCTAAAGATGAAGGCACTTCTGGTTTAGCAGAAGTGTGCACAAGCAATAGAATGGAAAGAAAAATTACCTGAATAATTGATAGCGGCACAGAAATAAGAGATTGTAGCTAGGGCATGTAGTGCGATTTTGTTGAGTATGACAGATGAAGTCCTGAGAGAGTTAGCCGATGAGACTATAGTAGCTGGTTTGTGGAAGAAACTAGAAAACAAGTACCAAAAAAAGTCACTGACCAATAAGCTTTATCAGAAAAGGCGACTACACACCTTGAAGATGTCAGAAAGTATGTATGTAAAAGACCACCTTAATAACTTTAACAGAATTATTCAATACTTGAATGGAGTTGGTGTTAAAGTTGAAGAACAGGATCAAGCCATGATTTTGTTGTATTCTTTGCTTGACTCTTATGAAAATTTTGTAGATACTATGATGTATGGTGGGGATAGTATCTCGATAAATGATGTTAAGGATGCTCTACAGTCTAAAGAATTGCATAAATTAGTTTCTAATTTCGGGGAAGGCAGTGTGGAGACTGGATTAATTGTAAGTAGGGGATGAGCATGGAACGAAATGGTGGAGGTCGTAGTAAGTTGCGTTCAAAATTGAAGGTTGCATTGAGATGCCTTTACAGTAAATAGAAGGGCACTTTAGAGAGAAATGTCCATAAAAGAAGACGGGAATTGTACAAGGGTCGAATGGGAATGCGCAGGTTGTAGTAGCTTAGAAAGATTCTGAAAAACAAGATAGTTCTGACGAGGGAGACGGAGGAGATGTTCTAACTGTCAGTATGACTGGTTCTGCAGAATCTTAGATCTTTGTTACTGGTGCTTCTTATCACATGGCCTATTCACTAGACCTATTCACTACTTTTAAAGAGTGGAATGGAAGTTTAAAGTTAGGAGATGATGGGGAGCTGGGTGTCAAAAGTAGTGGTTCTGTGCAGATTAGAATGTATGACAGATTGGTTATGACATTGAATGTTTGGTATGTCCCTGAACTGCAAAAGAATTTGATCTCTATGGCTACACTGGATAAAAATGGGTACACATTCTCTAGAAGTGGTGGAGTTCTTAGGGTGTCGATCTGAGCTCTTGTGGTAATGAAAGACAGATTGCAACATGGGATTTATACATTGATTGGAAGTTTAGTGTTGGGAACGGCGACGGTGTCGAGCTCTATGATTATTGATTCTATAGAGAAGAAGGATAATTGTATAGAGTTATGGCATTGAAGATTGGGGCATATGAGTGAGAATGGACTCTCCATTTTGAGTAAGAAAGGGCTATTAGATTGTGATGAGACCGGGAAGTTGAAATTCTGTGAGACTTGTGTTATGGGTAAACAATGCAGGGTGAAGTTCAGTATGGGTATTCACACTACTAAAAAGGGTCCTTGAGTATATTCATTCTGTTCTATGGGGTCCTTCTCCTGTGGAGTCTCATAGTAGATGCAGGTACTATGTTACTTTTATTGATGACTTCTCTAGAAAGGTGTGGGTGTATTTTCTGAAATCTAAAGATGAAGTGTTTGGGAAGTTCAGTGAGTGGAAGGCTATGGTGGAGAAATGGATTGGGAAAGTAGTCAAGACATTCAGAATAGATAATGGGTTAGAATTTTCTAACAAGGATTTCGACGAGTTCTATAGAAAAGAAGGTATAGTGAGGCACCACATTGTACACCATACGGCACAACATAATGGAGTTGCAGAATGGATGAACCAAACACTTGTACAACGTTGTAGATGTATGCGGATAGATGTTGAGTTGTCAAAGCAGTTCTAGGCTGAAGCAGTTAACACTGCTGCTTATCTGGTAAATAGATCGCCATCGAATGCAATTGATTTTAAGACTCCTCAAGAGGTATGGTCTAGTAAATCCTCTAATTATTCTGCCTTGAAAATATTTGATTGTCCTACATATGCTGATGTTAGTAATGGCAAGCTGGAGCCGAGGGCAATGAAATGTATAATTCTAGGATATGCAACTGGGGTGAAAAGTTATCGACTGTGGTGTACTGAAGATAGAATCCCAAAATTTATTATTAGCAGAGATGTGACCTTTGATTAATCTGCTATGTTTGGCCAAGAGGTCGATGCTCCAAAGGAAAATGGTGTGGATGACACACCTAAAGAACAGCCCGTGATCGACCAGAATGATTCATAGAGTATAGCAACGAATAGACCGAGAAGGAAAATCTGGAGACCTATGAAGTATGTGGATTGTGTTAGTGATAATATCACTAATCCTGTTGCTTTTGCTTTAGCAGTGGCTGAAGAGATAGAAAGGGAGGAACCAAGGTCTTATAATGAGGTGGTGGAGAGTAAAGATTCAAGAAAATGGCTTAGTTCCATGGATGAAGAGATGACATCATTGCAAAACAATCAAACTTGGGAACTTGTGCCTTTTCCTGAAGGAGTGAAACTTGTTGATTGTATATGGTATTTTAGAATAAAGGATGGGATTTCAGATGATGAACCACCTAAGTACAAATCAAGGCTTGTGGTGAAGGGTTTTTCGCATAAGGAAAGGATTGGCTACAATGAAGTATTCTCACATGTTGTGAAGCATAAATCTATTCGGGTCCTGTTAGCCATGGTAAGCATTTTTAACTTGGAGCTTGGTCAACTTGATGTTAAAACTAATTTTTTGAATGGAATCTAGAGGAGAAAATATATATGAAACAACCTGAGGGATTTGTTGATTCTAAAAAACCTGATCATGTGTGTTTGTTGAAGAAGTCCTTATATGGGTTGAAGTAGTCACCTAGGCAGTGGTAAAGAGGTTTGATGCATTTATGATTTCTCATTAATTTATTAGAAATCATCATGATAGCTGTGTTTACTTTAAAACATTGTCTGATGGTTCGTTTCTATATCTGTTTCTACATGTGGATGACATGTTGATTGCAGATAAGAATCGAGCTGAAATTAACAAACTGAAATAGTTGTTGAGTAATGAGTTTGAGATGAAGGATTTGGGTGCAGCTAAGAAAATCATGGGGATGGGGATGGAGATTTAGAGAGACAGAGATGCAGGCTTGTTGTATGTCTCACAGCAAAAATACATTGAGAAGTTACTGTAGGCTTTCCATATGGATCACTCTAAACCGGTGAGTATTCCATTGGGTCAACATTTTAAATTTGATCATACTACATTGACTAGCACTGATAAAGAGGTGGAGTACAAGAAGAGTGTGCCTTACTCTAGTGTGGTTGGTAGTTTAATGTATGTTGTGGTGTGCACTGGACCAGATCTTGCTTTTTTTGTTAGTGTTGTAACCAGATTTATGAGTAATTCTAGCAAAGCTCACTGGTAAGCAGTCAAGTGGATTATGCAACATTTGAAAGGTTCGAGTAGTGTATGCTTAGTATATGGGAATGGTAATATATCTAGTGGAT
>CAODLS010564464.1:0-12087 GCA_948243855.1 Flueggea neowawraea | reverse complement strand
AAATAAAAAAAGATTATAGACTTACATATTAATCCAACTAAATCTAATTTAGTTCTTTACTTGCATATAAGAGTAAATGAATTAAAAAAAATTGTCATTTTTAGTAGTTTTTATTTTTCTCAGTTAACTTTTCATTTGCATATTCTGTATTCAATCTTAATTTAAAATACTTTTCATTTGTAAATTATATGCTTTTTTTTTTTGCAATTATGCTTTCAAAGAATAAACATATCACACATTAGACTTTTTCTATAAATATAGCATATTTTTATTAAAAATCTTATTATATACAGGAAAAAAATTGACCATTCATTTACAAAATCTAAATCACGCCCAATTCTCAAATCCTAGATCTAGGGCTGAGCATGAATCCTGAAGATAATCGAACCAGACCGAAAAGAACTGGAACCGAAAAGAACTATTGACTTTTGACTTTGTTCGAACCGAACTGAATTGAATTTTCTATTTAGTTCGAATCTGGATCTTAAACAATATCCGAACCGAACTGAGAACCAAACTAAACCGAACCGAAACTAGAACTAAAAATTATATATATATGAAGTTATAAACAACTAATTATATATATATATAATTAATTATTCATTTATTGCTGTAAAATTTATTTATATGTATAAAAGTTTGATTGAATGTGTTTTTTTGGAAAAAGGTCTCAAGAATTGAATCGAAATCGTCCCGTTTTTCTGACCCAAACGATCAAACTGAAACCAAACCGAAATTTCGAATCTTCTGCTTCAGTTCTTTTAGTTTTCCGATTCGATTCCGATTTTTACAAAATTGAGGAACCAAAATTTTAGTTTGATTTTAATTCTTAAATTAGAAGCGAAGCTAACCGAACCAAACCAACCCATACTCATTCCTACCTAGATCTGCTCTCTCTGGTCACTATCGCCTCTCGTTGTCGGTCTCGGCTCACCCATCTCCTCACTGTCGCCACTCCGACGCCACTCAGCGAGCAGCAGCCTCTCTAGCTCTCTCTTCTCGTCGGCTCTCTTCTCTGTTCTCTATCGATAATCGTCTCGCTCCGACTCGTCCTTCGCAGCCTTCAACCGTCAACATCATCTTCTTGTTTTATTTCTTTTAAATCTGGTTAGTAAATTTCATCTCATTTTAATAGGGTTTCTTTTTTCAATCAATGTGCTTCGACTCTTTCATATCAGTTCTAATAATAATACTGATTGTTTTTTCCTTCTGTTGCATCAGATTCAGAGGAGTGAAAGCATTGAATGATTACCAGCTTTCTTGTGGTTCGTTTTTAGCCATTTGATGATTTGGTTGAGCTTGAATTGCTGATAAACAAAGGAATAGTGTACTTTCGGGAGCAGGAGTAGTTTCTTGGTGCTCTGGTTGCTGGTGTCTGCGAATCTGGTCTTTAATCAGGTGAGCTGGTTTGGTGATGTGTTTTCTGAGAATGTCCGAGTTTTTAGGTCTTGTTTGCTCTTGAAGACAGTGCTTGCTGGGTCCACTTGTTTTTGCCGTTACATTTTGAGTATTGGTTGAAATTGCTGCTTCAAAGTGGCTTAAACCTTATATTGTCTTTCTAAGGCTTAAACCTTACATTGTCTTTTAAGGTTTATCAATTTAGTATAGCTATCCATACCCTACCCATTACCATTCCCGTATAGAAGTGAACATTTGTCTTTTTTTTAGTATAGCTATCCATACCCTACCCATTACCATTCCCGTATAGAATTCAACGGGAGCAGATAAGATAGAGAAAGAAGCGAGCAGCAACTGTAAGCAAAGAAGATGTGATTGCGAAGCTCAGAGATCACGGCGACTTCGACAATCTCTGTCTCAAAATCATCCGCAAACTCAAAGACAACGTATGATTATGCACACGGTTTTCCCATACTTGATTTCTTCTACTTTGTTTTTTCCAATTAGTGTAATGCGCGAACATTTATGGGTTTGTTTAGATGAGTACTTTAAGAGGTCGCTGTTTGATTAATTTGACTTGAAAAGGCTGAATTTTATTGGATATACTGAAAAGCTCGGTGCTTTTTTAATTTGGTATGCTGAAACATAGCAATGTGAACAAACCAATGTTTGTTAAGTTATTGGAAGTATTAGTGATGATAGCGGATTTGATTGCCATTTTATCTAATTGGCAGGTTCGCAAAGTAGCCAATTACAATGGCTGTAGTAGTGGGAGTTGTCACCCAGCTACTGATTTTGGATCAGGTGGGTGAGTTTTAAGGCATATATGAGAGCAACATAAGGATAGATTCTGTTATGTGGCTAGGAATAGGTAAAAGATTTATGAGAAGTAAAGGGTATTGATTGTTGTGTGCCTATTATTTTGTCTGACAACTTTACATGAAGCAGTTTAATAGGATGGAGAAAACAAAAAAAAAACTTAGGGAATACGTGAAGTTAAGGCAAATTTTTATACAAAGTGTTTTCAGATAAAAGTTTTAAGGATTTGATTTGTAGAAGATAAGGAAAACCTAATGTGGAATGCTTGATATGCTTCTCGAACTTTTATTTGTTTGTTTATAAGCAATTCTAAACCACTCTATGATCAACAGGGAGAATTGCAGATCAATATTGTATCTATTGTAAGGCAGTCACAGTGCTTAGCCGTGCGGGTGCTGAATCTACGAAACCCTGACAACTCTGATGCAATTCATTCTGTACATGCTTAGATTTAGCATTTAGGCAATCTTACATTGTAGGGTTGTTATGTCTCCGTTGAAATGTTTTTATGTGAACTATATTTTTGTTGGTTTGTGGAACTGCTAAATTTTAAAAATAATCTTGGATAACACCATCAATTAGCTGTCAATGAGTTAAGTTCATTCCAGCTATAATAATAATAGTGAAGAATGATTTTTTTTTTCCCGAGATTTGATGGGCTGTTTTAGACAGCGAACAATAGATCGATAAAATAGTGGACGATTTGATGGTAAGGCTATGTTTCTTTTGTAACAGGGACAAAATGATGAGCCAACTTTATGATGGTTTGTGGAAAATAATTAAATCAGAAGATGGCATGAAAAGTGAGATGATTAGAACAATAAAATCGGTCTATGATAATTTGGTAGAGCCTGAAAGAAAGGCAGGGTGAATCATCAAGTCATGATGGAATGCCACTTAAGAATGAAGCTGATGATAGTGGCACCATCAAGGACTCGACTGGTGGAGCACATGAGAGCTTCTCCAACAGTGAGCCACCACTGGGTTTCTCTCACTGCAATAATAACCATAAGAGGAACAATGAACACAAGGAAGAGATGCTAGTAGCTGGGCCTAGTGAAGAGCCTTTTGAAGAACACAATGAACAATCAAACCATTCACAAGATGTGATGCAGAAAGGTGATGGCAGTCAATGTGTACAACCTGGATTTTCTGCAGACATTGAGTTCAAACAACCTTGTGATTGTAGCGATGAGGATCCTGACATGTCTTCTGCTTTGGGTTAATTGCTCCGCACATGTTTTGGTTATTTGCTGCTGTTTTTTCAACCATAATGTTTATAGGAGATTGTTCAACAGATGATTGTAGGAGGTAATATTTGTCTTCCCACCAGAGACGCTCGAAATGAATCATATCTGAAGGTAATGTGCTTCTTGTGTTTTTAACACTTTCTTATGCTATTAGATTTTCCAGTTCTGATTTTTAATTTATGAATAGATGATGAATCTCTCATGGAAAGATCAATTATTGATAATTATGTGGAAGACATATTATTTATCAGAATTAATTTTATTTATAGGAATTAAAAGCATTTTCTCAAATGTTGGGATCCATGTGTCTATAGTCTCACAATCATCATATTGTTAATGACCAAAAAAATTACTTCATTGTGACTAACAATATTGCTCTATCAACATAGTTATGTTTCTTTTTCTGTGCATATAAATTTTTAAGACTCCCATCATTGTTTATCTCAATCAATCTTTTATGTTTCAGTTTCTTCGAACCTGATAGCGTGCTGTGTATAAACAAATGTATTAGTATTTCGGGTTCTTTGTGTATCCTAGTGTTTTTAGAATTAAAGTGAAACTATGTGAGTTTATAATTCTCCAAGCTTCAACTTTTTTACATTCCGTCAAAAAGAAGAGCAAATATTTTATTCTAATCCTCATTGCGTGTAGAAATTGTCAGTAGAATGTCTTATTGTTGGAATAATTCTAATTAAAGGAAATATAACTTCTCCTTGTTGACTTGAAGTATGAAATTTAAGATTTTCTTCATTTATTTGGAATATCTTGTGTAAATGAGTTTAAAGAGGCAGCCACAAAAGAGTATTTGGAGGCATTTTTTTCTTACAGGAATTTCACGAAGATAGGACTCTTAATAGAATATTTAGAAGTAACCCATTTTGTGTATCCTTGAACAAATCCAGTAGTGTCGCCTCCAATTCCATTGCAGCTGAACTTTATGAAGTATGATGTTTTTTGGTTCACTTTTGAGAAGGAAAGTGTGATGGGTCTATCACTTTAACTCCTGCCGGTGGAGCAATTGTCACTACATAAGTTGAATAAGCATCACCAACATTTGTGACAGTTCTTGTGAATGTTAGCAAAGATCCAAGTGCAACAGAAAATAATGGATAGTTCAACTACCCTTTAGGTATGCTTGGTTTTTTTGAGCACTTAATTGTTTGATCTGCAATTATGTCAACTTCTGCATCTGAATAACTCAAATTGCACAAATAAGGTATATAATCATCAGGTTGGATATCATATACCAGTCCAGGGTCATTTGCCTTTGATGGATTAATATGGCCGGCTTAAGTTTTTCATTGACGATGAATCTGCCTACAACATTTATGGTGTCAACAGTAGTCATAATGACCGATTTAATGGCAGCTGATGACTAATAAGGATGAGAACTCGAGTAGCGTTGCGATACCACTGAGATGAGTGCATGACATTGACGTGTCAGACATTATGTTTAAAGGTTGATGTTGAGGTTGTATTGTTATCGAGAGGGAATGACCATGCAACTAAAATGTTCACACTAGGTCCTATGATGTCCGGTTTTAGAATTCCAGGACTTGCCAATCTAAGACCTCTTGATGAGAAAGAAGCAACAACTAGAGATGATGGATCTTCAAAGACAGTTCTTTTGAATAAGATTGATGATGTTGGTGTTTTTGTTAAATTAATATATTCTTTGATTTTTGTTCTGTAGCAAAGCCGATGTGGGTTGCTAGAAGAGTCAGAACATTGACTGCAGTGCTAAAACCATTGACCTCATCGTTAATGAGAATCATGACTGCATTGTCTGCATTTTTCACCTCCTCTCCTTTGGCAATTCTACCTACACCTTTTTCACACAATACCACTTTGGGCTGAAAAAGGGATTCACTAGAGTTTGCATTCTCATGAACGATGAGGCAAATGGTTTTAGCACTGTAGACGATGCTCACGCTCTTTCAGCAACCCACATCAACTTTGTTGCAGGGCAAAAAATTATAGAATATATCAATTTAACAAAAACACCAATGACATCAATCTTTTTCAAATGAACTATGTTTGGAGATTCATCATCTCCAGTTGTGGCTTGTTTCTCATCAAGAGGTCCTAGCTTGGCAAGTCCAGAAATTCTAAAACCAAACGTCATTGAACCTGGTGTGGACATTTTAGTTGCATGATCATTCCCTCTCGACAACAATACAGCCTCAACATCAACCTTCAACATAATGTATAGCATGCCAATGGCATGTCCTCGTCTCAGTGGTATTGCAGAACTACTCAAAAGTTTTCATCTTTATTGGTCATCAGCTGCCATTAATCGGCCATTGGCTACTGCTAACACCATAAATGTTGCAGCCAGATCCATCGTCAATGAAAAACTTCAACCAGCAGACATCTTCACCACTGGAGCATGCAATGTTAATCAATCAAAGGCAAATGACCCTGACTAGCATATGATATCCAACCTAATGATTATATAACTTATCTGTGTGGTTTGAGTTATTTAGGTGCAGAAGTTAGCATAATTGCAGATCAAACAATTAAGCACTACATAAACTATCCATCATTTTCTGGTGCACTTGGACCTTCGTTAACATTGACAAGAACTGTCACAAATGTTGGCGATGTTTATTCAGTTTATGTAGTGACAATTGCTCCACCAGCAGGAGTTTATGTGACGGTTAAACCCACAACACTTTCCTTCTCAAAAGTGAACCAGAAAGCAACATACTCCATGACATTCAGTCGTAGTGGAGTGGGGGGCAGCACTACTGGATTTGCTCAAGGATGCATAAAATGAGTTTCTTCTAAGTACTCTGTCAGAGGTCTTCATGAAATTCCTTTAAGAAATAATGCTTCCAAATACTCTTATATGGCTGTGTCTTTACAAGCATTCCACAAGATATGCCAAATCTATAAAGAAAATCTTACATTTCGTACTTCAAGTCAATAAGGAGAAGTTATCATTCCTTTTATTAGAATTATTGCAACAATAAGACATTCTACTGACAGTTTCTAAACACAATGAGGATTAGAATAAGATATTTGTTTTTTTTTTTTAATGAAACGTAAAAAGTTAGAAGCATGGAGAATTACAAACTCCTTCAATTCTACGAACACTAGGAGCTGAAATACTAATACATTTGTTTATACACAGCATGTTATCAGGTTTGAAAAAACTGAAACCATAATTATGTTGATAGAGCAATAATGTTAATCACAATGAAGTAATTTTTTTGGTCATTAACAATATGATGATTGTGAGACTATAGATACATGTGATCCCAGCATTAGAGAGAATGCTTTCACTTCATATAGATAAAATTAATTCTGAAAAATAATACATGTCTTCCACATAAGTTCCATAATTAATTTTCCGAAGAGAGTTTCAACATCTATTCACAAATTAAGAAATAAAAAACTAGAAAATCTAATAGCATAAGAAAGTGTTAAAAGCACTTGAAGCACATGACCTTCAGGGATGATTTAAATTTAGCTTCCCGACTTCAAGAGGTAGTTTTCCAGCTAGCATGTTTTGCCTCAAATTCAGACCTCTTGAAAATGAAGGGAGAAGCAGAATTTGTGGCGGTATCTCTTCATTCGAATTATTCTTGGAAATATCAATTAAGCTCAACATTTGGCAGTTTCCAATGCTTGAAGGATGTTTCCCTCCAATTTATTGTCAGATCAAGTTCCTCCAACTGAGTAAGGTTTCCCAATGAAAATGGAATCTTACCTTAAATTCAATTTCCAGCTAAATGCAACATTTTTAGGCGTCGAAGCTTTCCAAAGTACGAGGGAATGAAATCTCTGAAAAGTGTCCAAACTAGGTGGGATAGTTCCTGAGATTTGATTTTCTCCAATATAGAAATGACGGAGTTGAGTTGACAAATTGGCCAAGAAGTCGGATCAAGTACCTCCAAAATGGTTTGTACTAAGGCTTAGTATTTCCAAATGGCTGCAATTCTTTAAAGAAGCAAGGAGTGCTAAATCATCTGTTGAATTACTCCCTCGATTATTGTTTTGAAGGTTTAGATTTGGAAGGTTTTGTAGTTTTCTGAGATCAGTTGGAACCTGCCCCATGAAATTATTAAAGCTTAGTCGAATGCTTTCATATATAATAGAACAATTGGAGATGGATTTTGGTATAGATCCAGATAATTTTTTTTCTTCCAATGCCCAAGTAACGGAGATTTGGAAGAGTGAGTCATACTATCTGGCAAAGTTCCATGAAATTGGTTTTGCTCAAATATTGAAAGGTGAAGAGAGATGTGATATTAAAAATGGATGGAGGGATTATACCAGAGAATTTATTCAATGCTATAGCAAGGAAAATGAATTGTGTCAGTTTGCCCATGTCTTCAGGAATACTTCCCTCCGGTATAGATAAAACACTAAAAGCTGAAATCTTGCCAATGGATAATGGAATTTTTTCTGTCAAATAGTTTATTCCAAGGGAAAGAATTTCAAGATTTTCTAAAGAACCAATCTCGTCAGGAATTGTTCCAACAATCTTATTATATCCTAAATATATTTCTCGGAGTTGCAAGCAATTGGCAATGCTACCTGGAATTTTACCTCCTATTGTGGTGTTGCGGAGGACGAGTAGTTTCAGTCGAAATAATCGACCAATTTCTTGTGGGATGCCACCACATAAAGTGTTCTCAAGATCAATGACCCAAAGAGAACTCATGTTGCCAATGTATGGCGAGAAAGAACCAGTTGCAAAAGGAACTGAATCATTCCATAAGCTTTAGATTCCATATGGATGACTGGTTATCCCTTCTTTGAATTTGAGCAATGCAAGGTAATCTGTGTCATTTCCTGAAGCATTGGCTTGCAGCCAAAACAACTTCACAGACATCAAAAGAAGTACCGGAAGAAACTTTATGCTCCTTTTTGGTAGTAACAGTTAAAAGTTTTACAAAAGCAGCAGTTGAAGTTTGAAATATATAATTGTTAATAAAGCATTGGGTCTGTCTGGAGGAAAATAATTGACTTGTCTTTTGAGCTGTGGTTGAGACACGGCAGGGTTGACTTGGCAGACTTCAAATAATGTTGATATTCGGAAATCATATAATGCTGGGATTTACTTGGAAACTTACTGTTATTGAAGTCATATATGTGGGATAGAAATTGAATTGCTTTTGAAAGATGTCAAGAGCATTTTGCACTCCAAGAAATCAAAAACTCGTAAAATATTTTTCTCTTCTCAGCTTGTGGTTCGGACAAGCTATCTTGAACCGACTGACTTACAATAACGTTGCTCCCTAGATAGCATTTTAGTGCCTGAATTGACTTGAAGACTTTCTATTAGAGTTAAAATATGTAGGAAATATATAGAGCTATAAGAACAATAAATGTTGGGTGGAAATATGCACACTTTACTCATCAATTAGTAGCCTTTAAATAGGCTGTGCATTCAACAGAAAATAGCAAAAAAAAAAAAAAGATTAAAAATCAGCCACTAAGCCACTAATTGAGATATGCAGTAGATAACTTCTAATAGTAGATAACTCCTAATGACCTGGTAAACATGAAATCAGAAACTCCTATAGACTAGGACAAATACAGACACAGATTGACTTATCCACCACCACAATTTAATTGATTAACAAAGTTGCGGGAATCTTGCAACTGATATTTAACTTTTGCAGTATCAGGTCACATTACTAACAAAATATGTGAAGAAACTGAAAATATTTAACTTTTGCAGTATCATGTCACATTACTAACAAAATATGTGAAGAAACTGAGTAGCTCTTCGAAGACATCGAGCATTTTGCACTCCAAGAAGATGATTCATAAAGCATTCAATCTGTCTCATGGAAAATAATATGTAAAGTTGAAGACATTCTTTTCTAACATGTAAGTTGTAAGTTCAACCAAAAACATCAAAAAGTTGTCTTCCATCTTAACTTAGCTGCAATGAATTAAGTCTAGCATACTAGCTTCAACATTACCTTCGGATGCTTGTTGTAGGACTGATAATTTTGGACACATTTATAACACGATAACACGATTACGGTGTACACGATTATGATACGATATGAATAACACAAAATTAATTTTTTAAATATTTATGTCATGCATAATAAATATATAATGATGTGTGATAATAAAATGACATAACACAATTACGATACGACTAATGTGAATTGTCACCCCTAACTTTTTGTGTTCATTTTGAGCTGTAAATAAAGTAAAAAAAAATCAGCAAAATTCTATAATGAACACTACACCATTTAAAGAGATTAGCTTAGGTGCGCGAGTGGTTTGCCCTAGTGGATGTGTCCAGGGTTTGAGCAGCACCTGGGTGGGGTTGGGTATAGGTGTAGTGCCTCATAGCTAGGCCGTTCAAAAAAGAACAAAAAGAGAGATTAATTTAGGTACATGGTATAGTCGGTTTACTAATTAAGTGGACTGATTTAGACCAACTCTCAATAGAGAATTCTGATCGTTAGATTTATATATGAAATATAAACTATTTATTGTGTATAAAAATGATGTATATAATATGTTTTGTGTTGATTTAGTATCATAAATGAATTATAGTACTAAATGTTGGAAGCTAAAATCAAACTAGTACTAAACTTTTCATGATACGAAATTATAAAATTTTAGTACTATAAATTTGTTGAGAGTTTTAAATGATTTAGTATCATAAGATTGTTCATATTACAAAATGTTGAAAATTGAAATCAAATATAGTACTAAAATTTTTATGATACAAAATTATAAGGTTTTAGTATTTTTTTTATCAATAAGGTTTTAGTATTATAAATTGGCCTAATACTTGTGAACCCTCCTAAATTCATATTGATAGTGCACTTTTCCTCTGAACTTCGCGAATGTTTACAGATCCCCTCGAACTTTCAAAAATCATTGTTGCTACCCCTCAAACGTTGAAAACTTGATTTTTTCGATTTTTGCAAAATTATGAGGTTTTAATAGCAATTCAATATTAGCAATTTTTACAAAATTATGAGGTTTTAATAGAAATTTTCACAAGTTCGAGGAGATCCGTAAGCTTTTACAAAGTTCAGAGGAAAAATTGCACGATCAATACAAGTTTAGGAGGTTCACATGTATTATACTATTATAAATTCATTGAAATATTAAATAATTTAGTATCATGCATGAATTTATAATACTAAATGTTTAAAATTGAAATTAATATAGTACTAAATTTTATATGATATGAGATTATGAGATTTTAGTATTATAAATTTAACGAGAGTACTAAATAATTTAGTATCATAAATAAATTCTTAATACTAAATATTCAAACTAAAATCAAATATAGCACTAAATTTTATATGATACAGAATTATGAGATTTTAGTATTATAAATTTGTTGAGAATACTAAACAATATAGTATCATAAATGAGTTTGTAGTACTAAATATTCCAAGTGGAAAACTAAAATAATACTAAATTTTTAATGATACAAAATCATGAGATTATAAAACAATAATCTTTTGAGAGTATTAAATTAAATGAAATCTATCAAAAATTGAATTTTTTACATTGAATATTATATTAATAAAATCAATCAACATAACTAGTGAGTTTTTTCTCCACCACTTTTCATTTCTTACATTTTTTAGTATTCTAGTTATTATTTTCTTCAACAAACGAAAAAGTAGTTGTCGAGTTAATATAATGATGATTATTAATATATCTTGTAAAAGAAAAAAAAAATAAAGAATCAATCTTAAGCAACCAAATAAATTTTATTTGGTTTATTTAGATGGTTAGTTTAGTCAAATTAATTTAAAATCAGAATTATTGTGTGTGTTAGGTTTAAATTTCATCATCTAATGGTGCAAATTTAATACACAGATGTAGAACATAATTTATTGGTCTAAGTCAGTCTACGTAGTTGGTAGAAAATGAGATAGCGAAGCTGATAATATAGTCATGCAAATTGCCAAAAAAATGGGGTCCATACTGATTTAAAAATTTAGGGTGCATTTAACAACAAAAAATTATCTCAGTTTTCTAAAAAATTAGAAAATTAGAAAACAGAAATTAAACTGAGTTAGCTGTTCAAAATAACATTTTTTCTTGTTTAATTTTCTTTTAATGCACAACCACACGCCTAACTTATTTCTTCTTATCAGTTGAGCAATGAGCCCTCCCAACTTATTTCTTTTGTCCAATGCTCATCAGTTAAGTTATCTATGACCACTCCACTCCACTCCACTCCACTCCACTCCAATCCTTAATTCCTATAATCCACAACTCTACTTGCTTTGGATGAACTTTTATTCTCGCTATGCCTTCATGGGTTTTTGCAGAATTAAGTTAAAATAATTCGCTTTCCTATAATATTTTAAATGAAGGTATATGTGCCTATGATGCTCTTAAAATGAATTTTCATATTGTCTACCATGATATAATAGGTTAGATGATGGATTTGGTATTATGTTCGCAATTTTTTTGTGCAAATTAATTAAGGCATGCCAATTATGGACCCATTATAATAATCAACAAACTTTTGTTACTTTTTATTTCTAGTTATTATTTAGTTAATTAGAAAACAATTGGATTTGACAATGATCCTATTTTCTGTATTAGAAAATGTTTTTCATTTTTATGCATGTGAACACATTCTCTGAATGTTCTTCAGTTTTTT